>LDKF01000888.1:0-50243 GCA_001026735.1 Rotylenchulus reniformis
CGGCTGCTCTGGGGCGACCACTTCGGGCTCGCGAGCAATCTCCGCTGCCCTTGCCGGATCCTTGGCCACTGGTAGCCCAAAGTCCTCGTTGAACATGTCCAACTGCTCCCGGTCCGTCTCGTCAGTGTGCCGCTCGAGCAACTGATTGGCGTGGAACCTACCTGTGGATCCATCCGGGAACTCAATGGTGTACATCACTCCTCGGCAGTCGGACACATGGCCAGGGCGCCAAGGCTGGGACAATCGATGCCGCGCGAAGACCTTGTCCTCCAGCTCGAAGCTTCGCAGTTTGGCTCCATGTCGCCGGTTGAACTGCCTCTCCATGGCCTCGTTGCGCACCACCAAAGGGCGTGGCTTCGGTCGCAGCAAGTCCAATGTTGTGCGAGGTTTCCTTCCGAGGAAAACTTCCGCAGGACTCTTGCTGTCCGGTAACGAATCACATGGCGTAGTCCTGTAGGTAGCCAAGAACGTGTCCAACACGTGTGCAGCCCCCTCCCCTTTTAATTTCCGACAAGTACGCTTGAACGTATCAACGAAACGCTCAGCCTGTCCATTGGACATAGGGTTGTAGGGCGCCGAGAACAGATGCTCAATTCCATTGGACGTGGTGAAGTCCTTGAACTCCTTTGACGTGAACTGCGTTCCGTTGTCGCTGACCAGCGTCTCCGGGATTCCATGACGGGCGAACAAGTAACGAAGCTTGTCGATTGTCGCAGTTGATCCAGTTGAGCCCATTGCGAAGATTTCGGGCCATTTGGGGTACGAATCCACGACGACGAGGTACATTTTTCCGAAGAACGGTCCGGCGTAGTCCATGTGCACCCTCTTCCAAGGCCCATCCGCTTTCGGCCATGAGTGAAGCTCGGTCTTCACCGGCTGCTTTGCTTCAGCGGCACAAGGGGCACAGGATCTGACCATGTACTCAATCTGCTGGTCCATTTGTGGCCAATACACGTGTTGCCGCGCCAGGCTCTTCATCCGCTTCATTCCTGGATGGCCTTTGTGCAATAGCTGGAGTACTTCCGCTCGAAGTTCTGCAGGCACCACGACTCTATCCGCGAAGAGTAGGCATCCATCCACGATGGTGAGCTCATTTTGGCGACGGTGGAAAGCGACAATGTCCCCTGACATCGCCTTCTTGTGTGGCCACTGCGTCCGGATACACTTCATCACCGCCTGGATCGTCTCATCCTGCTCTGACGCCTTGACCAGATCATTGAACTTGAGCGGCAATTTTGTCAAAACAGCATTCAACATTCGCTGTTCTGAGTCCGCTGTCAAATTTGCGACGATGATGTCGTCCTCCGGGTTCGGCGTTTTGGCGATTAGTCGCGACAGGGCATCAGCCTGACCAAACTCCAAGGTATTCTGGTACTCAATGTCGAAATCGTAGGCCAGAAGCGTCAATGCCCAACGCTGCAGACGATTGGCTGAACAGGCTTTGATCCCTTTCTTGCTGCCAAAGATGGTCAGCAGCGGCTTGTGATCCGTTTGAAGCACAAAGTGTCTCCCGTAGAGATACTTGTGGAACTTTCTCACTGCGTAGACAAGTGCCAGTCCTTCTTTCTCGATCTGCGAGTAGTTTTTCTCCGCAGGGGACAATGAGCACGATGCATGGGCGACTGCTTTTTGGCTGCCGTCAGCAAAACGATGGGAAATCACGGCCCCGATTCCATGCTCGGATGCATCGGCGGACACGATGATCTCCTGTGATGGGTCATAGTGGGCGAGCAGCTGGTCAGAGTTCAGGAACTTGATGACCTTGTCGAACGCGTCCTGACACTCGGGTGACCAGGCCCAGACCGCATCCTGCTTGAGCAAGTCGTCCAAAGGCTGGCGAATGAACCGCATGTTCTTTACGAACTGCTGGTAGTGGTTGATCATTCCCAGGAAAGAACGCAGTGTGGACACATCCGTTGGCACAGGCATATCCGAAATAGCCTGGATTTTTGCTGGATCCGGCCTTCTTCCGTCCTTGTTGACGATGAAGCCAAGATATCTGATCTGGCTCTGAAAGAAGGAGCACTTCTCAGGCTTTACCCGGAATCCAAACTGCTCGATTCGCCGGAAGACTTCTTCCAAGTGCTTCCTGTGCTCTTCTGGACCTTTGCTGACGACAATGACGTCATCCAGATATGCAACGGCGAACGGCAATCCTGCCAACATGTTGTCCATAATGGATTGAAAAATCCCTGGAGCTGACTTCACTCCGAAAGGCAGCCGTTGATACTGGAAATTTCCGAGATGAGTGGCGATCGTGCACAACTCCTTCGATTTCTCGTCCAGTTCAACCTGCAAATATGCGTCCCGCAAGTCAATTTGCGTGAAGACGCGGCCACCATTCAGCGTGGCGAAAATGTCTTCGGGCAGTGGCAATGGGTGCTGATGCAGCAGCAACGCGCTGTTCAATCCGGTTGAGAAATCGGCGCAGACGCGTGCTGAGCCGTTGGCCTTCTTGACTACCACAATGGGTGCGGCCCAACGGGTGTGATCGACGGGCTTAATGACGTCCATATCCTCCAGGCGTTTCAGCTCTGCCTCCACAACCGTCCTTGTGTTGTACGGTGCGGGGCGCGGCCGGCAAAACACAGGAGAGGCGTCCGGCTTTAGCTCCAAATGCGCTTTAGCCTTCCTACAATGTCCGAGTTCTGACTTGAATACCTCCGGGAATTTCCGCTGAAGTTCACCAATGACTTCAGTCCCAGCCGAGGATGCCGACTTCTCGATCTGATTGACTCGCAATGCGGCAGCCACACTTCCGGACATCTTGCATAAGCCCAAATGCATCCAGCATGTCTATCCCCAATAGGTTCAATGAACCTTTCTTGCACACGAAGAACTGCCCTTGATGCGACCGTTCTCCAAGTTGGAACGACGCTTCTCCCCGGCCAAGCAATGTGCACGTGGAACCATCATGGTACCTGGCTTGCTCCTTGAATGGAGTCAGTCGCGGCTTTCCAATCAGCCGATGTGCATCCTCATTGATCACAGTGACTTCGGCGCCAGAGTCAAGCACAAATTGCACAGTCTTTCCATTGACTTTGACCGGAATCTCGATGAGTTTGTTCAGCTGGTTAACCGCGTTAACCAGGACTCCACCGAGAAAAATGGTGTTGACTTTCTTTCCCCCTTTTTCAGCATTCTTTTTCAGCCATTCCTGGTGCTTCGCACACTGCGACTCGAGATGTCCCACTTTGGTGCATTTCCGGCACACTGTTTTCGCATGGTGACACTCCGTGGGCCGATGGGAATCTTTTCCGCATCGCCAGCACTGGATCCGCTGAGCTGGGTTTGATTTTGCTCCGTCCGGCTTGGGTTGACTCTTCTGCTTCACCGCACAGACCTTCTTCGGCACGTATTGCTGCTCCAGAATGTTTGCCTCCGAGATGGTCGACAGGTACATCTGGAGGTCCTCGACCACTCCATCGTACTTCACATTGTCACCATCTGCTGCGAGCTTGGCCAAAATGCGCTTTCTGCAATTGGAATCACTGGCGCTTTTCAGGGCCGTGAGCAGCATCAAGCAGTTGAACTGCTCCTCCTTGAGCTTTCTGAACTCGAAATCCCGAAGCAGCTTTTTGTGCCGGTTGATGAACGAGCGCAAATCCTCGGATGCATCCTTTGAGGCACGCAGGCACTCATATCGATCGATCCATATCGATTGCGGCTTGGCGAACAGGGCTTTCAGCTGCGCCAAGGTCTCGTCGAAGGTGAAATCGGTGACCTTTTTCGTGTTCGGAGGTGTTCGGGTGTGTCTGTGCTGGCTGGCGGTTTTGCTGCTGCATGAGCTGGGTGATGAGCGCTTGCTGCTCTCTGGCTAGCGTCTGCTGCTCGGCCAGTAGCCGTGTCAATTGCTGAATTGTTGGCTGGTCTGCCATTCCTTGCTGGTTTCGCCGAAAATTGATCGATCCGCCGAAAATGTAGAAGAGAAGTAGAGGATCTTCACTCTAATGCCTGCTTTGCTACAAGCAAAGTCTATCACTGCCTACAAGACAGGGGCTAGAGTGTTGTGCGTGGTTGACCTGAGAAAGTGTTGCCAAAACACTTTAACAGGGGCACAAAATCCGGTTGGGAGTTGCGGCGAAAAATCCGATGAAAACTTTCAGTAGAGACGAAGTTTGGGCGAACTCCGATGAAAGCCGAAAGTTGGATCGCGTCGAAATGCGGTGGATTTTCACTGAAAATCAGAAAACCCCGAATTCTGCAAACCCACTTTTTGAAGAGTCGCCGAAAATCCAAAATTCTGCTTAGGCGTCGCCAATTGTTACGCCTTGACCCCGTTGACAGTGAAGCAAATAAAGAATAATTTATTTGGTCAAAATGGGGGAACAATATTGGGCGTAAAAATATTTAGAATAATTGGGAGTTCAGGGAGTGGAGCAGGATGGGAGTAAATATGGAAAGTGATTTGGGGATGTGACTGGGGAAAGGAATGGACAAAGGAGGGGAGGGGTCTACAGTAAGAAATCGATAATGGGGGAACAGATTGGTCAAGGGTACGTGTGATCATCAATCGGGTCCCACCCGAACAGCTACAAACACCCAACTTTTAACAACACTGAATGATTTTTATGATGCCTTAGAAAATAACCAAAAAATTGATGTTATATACATTGACTTTGCTAAGGCCTTTGATTCGGTGCCAATTGAACTGCTATTACAAAAAATTCATAAAATCGGTATCCGAGGTAAAATATATAAATGTATCAAAAATTTTCTATCGGACCGAAAATTTAGGGTGAAAATTAATCAAACTTATTCAGAAAGTACTCCTATAAAATCAGGGGTTCCCCAAGGATCTGTTCTTGGGCCACTTTTATTTTTAATCTTCATTAATGATTTACAAATTTCACTTCCCAAGGGCATTGGTATTAAACTTTTTGCTGATGATGTCAAATTATACAAAATCTATAAAAATGATTCTGTAAGGGAAGAACTGCACGATTCTTTAATAAAAATGGAACAATGGTCAATGTCAAATGGTTTAAAAATCTCTACTGAAAAATGTTATAGTTTGTATTTAGGTAAGAACAATTCAAAAGAAGATTATCGACTTTTCGGCGAGAAAATATCTAAAACAGAATGTGTACGGGATCTGGGCATCCTAATAGATTCCAAACTTGAATTCAATGAACATATTAATAATATCGCCAGAAATGCATACTTCAAAACACATCAAATTCTTAGGGTCTCAAAAACTCGTGATCTCAATATACTAATATTCCTTTATAAAACCTATGTCAGGCCACAATTAGAATATGCCACTGAAATCTGGAATCCATTAAAACAAATTTTAATAAATAAAGTTGAAAAAATCCAGGAATTTTTTACTAGAATTGCTCTCAAAAAATGCGGTTTAACACCTAGATCATATGAAGAACGCCTCACAGTTTGCAAACTCCAAAAACTTTCTGATAGAAGGGGAATTACGGATTTAACCACTGCCTTAAAAATTATTCGAGGGTTTACCCACCTAAATTCCTCCAAATTTTTCAACTTCTCAGACAGATCTACCCGAAGACCACTTCTTCTAAAATTCAAAAAGCATAGTAAAAAAACTCAAAACAATTTCTTTCATCGAATTATCAGCCATTGGAATAAATTGCCAAAAGAAGCCATGGAAATCTTCACCCCGCAAAATTTTAAGAACTTCCTTGAAACGAAGTCCTGAGTGAGGTAGAAAATTTATTTTGTTTAATGTTGTTTTGCCCGATGACTTGCGTTTATTGTCTATTCACCATCACACCTTACATCCATATTTGCATTTACATTGTATTGTATCGCACCACATTAGTGTATCAAATGATACCAGTGGTTTGCTCATCAAAAAAAAAGTATAATATGTTTTTAACGGCTACCACCCCAAATCCCGCCGGTTAAAATCCCGCCCAATGGAAAAGTGCTCAAAATCCCGCCTAATGGAAAAACACCCAAAATCCCGCCGGTTAAAATCCCGCCAGCCCAAAATCCCGCCCAATGGAAAAGTGCTCAAAACCCCGCCAAAGACAAAAATAAGAGGCAGGACTGTTCAATAGGTGAGTGCTGTATAATTTTTGATTTTTAAATGCAAAATTTTTTATTGTTGGGCTCGCCTTCGGCGAGCCCAACAATAAAAAAACAAAAAACCCAGTTATGACCAGGCTACCTATTTTTTCGTGGGGGGGGGGCTTAGGCAACCGCACGGTTCAATAGGTTCGGGCTGAAAGATTATTAATTTTATACCCAGATCTTTACTATTGGCGAGCCCAATAATAAGAATTTGGGTATAAAATTAATAACCTTTCAGCACTCACCTATTGAACCGTCTAGCTATCAGGACTATTAACTCGTGTACTAATATTAATAGTGATTAAAACGAAATGTCTAATAGACGAAACGCCTAATACGAAATGTCAAACTTTTCTTTTGTGTTAAAGTTGCTGGGCAACCTATTAGCTTGGTGCAACTTTTATAGTATTAATTACAAGTTTTCTTCGTTTTACTGTTTTGGTTAAGTGTGCCAGTGAAATTTGCGTGGAAACTAAAGGGGTTCAAAAACCAGTTTAAAGTGATTTGCGCCAAAAATAATTACATATTCGTACTCAGCTCGACGAGCTCTACACGATGGTATATAATTTGGGCCCTATTTATTTTCGGAACGTAAACTGCATTTTTTCCGATTTTTCTAAGAAAATTTTAATTTTTTCTTTAAATTTTTCGAGTTTGGGAGGGGCACGTCACGTGTAATTCGTTAAGATCCGCAAAAACGTTTCGGATGTTGCGAAACAGATTTATCCGGAGTGTATGAAACCCAGCAGCCAAAATTTGGAACTTTCGCCTAGTTTTTCGGGTTTTAGCCGATCGCCTAAAGCCGCAATTGAATACGAAATGGAACTATATCAAACAATGTGTCATGATTTAGGCGGAAAAAAATCGATTTACTTGGATTTTGGAAGGAAAATTCACGGAAATTGCCCTTTCTTTCGTCACTTGCAATGACTTATTTATGTATCCCCGCCTCCTCAACCTCTTGTGAACGTATTTTTAGCAGATTTTCGCCTTTAGTGTACGATTATCGCAGAAATCGCTTTGACCCGCACATGATTTCTCGCTTAATCTCATTACAATCGCGACGTTTGATTATCTATATTCTTTTGCATTGCATTTGTTTTTTTTCTTTAAAAGAAATAGTGATTTGGTTAAAGAAATTTTTGAAAGCGCTTATGGCGGGTTGATTGGCATTTTGACATTTATGGGAAATGTTTTTTCGGCACGAAATTAAATCAGCCTTTTCCTTTAAGTAGGGGTGAGCAAAAACACAAATCCTGTGTTTTTTTGTGCGAGTTAGAGACGGAGAGAAAATACACAGCAAAAACACAGCCCACACAGGGGCACAGTGCGACACAGATTTTGTGCGAAACAACGAAGATGTGGAAAACACAGATGCGTGGTCTCTCCCTTTCCCACACTCTCTCATTACTCTCGCTGCTCTGCGCTCGTAGCACAGTGGAACAGCCAACCCTGCACTCCACCCAAATGAGTGCCGGTTCGAATCCCACCCCTTGCAATCGATCATAGGGAACCCCAAGAAAGGAAAATGAAGCAAAAATGAAATAAAATTTTAAAAAATCAACCAAATTAAAATCAATTTGAAAATGGAGTAAGGATAGAAACCTAAAAAAAATTAGAAATAACCAAAATTAAAATTTCCAAAAAATTTTCGGTCAAAAATATTTCGGTCAAAAATTTTTTGTTATAAAAATAGATTTCTGAAACCAAAAAGAACCCAGAAAAAGGATAATTAAATTAGGAATTCTAAATAAAATCCGAATGAAAATAAGATTTTTTATCCGCATTAAACAATAAAACAAATGAAATATAAGCAAATAAACAATAAAAATATCAATATAATTAAATTTGATCGAACAATTCATCATATTCTAACGAACCAAGACAAATGACAGCAGAAATGGTATCGGGTGAAAGCGATCGCCGATAGGATGTGCTCAAATGATGGAGTCGTGAAAAAGCCCTTTCAGAATGCGCAGCACTGCATGGGATTGCAAGTACTTTCAGAGCCAATTGACGAAGCAAGGGGAACATCTGAATGAATAAAACAATTAATTTATATAAAAATTTAATGAATACCCGTCCTGATGTATTCCAAAATGAAAGGACATCAAACTTTGTGGGATCGATTGTCACAGCCATGTAAGCGGCGATTTCAATTTCCACGTCTTGTAACGGGTTTTCCAATGGAAAATCTTCGCTTTCATCTATTAAATTCGCCTCTCCATTGCTGACATCTATCCCAGAAGAATTGAAAATTTTCAGGGTTGCTTGTTTGAACTAAAATAAAAATTTTCTTTTACAAATTTTTTTACAAATGTTAAATTTTTTTTAAAGTTGAAATTTTTTCTTAAGTTGATAAAGTACGGATTATCATGTTCAGGGTTGGAATTTTGACGGACTAAAGTTTTTTTGGCCGACTGAAAATTTTATTCAAAAAGTACCTCTAGTTTTGGTAATGCATGAGCGACCGAATGAGCGACCTTTCAACACGGGCATTAATTGCTTGTTGTGCAATTCTGCTTCCAGAATGGGTATTTCGTCTGAGATTATGTGGTTTTTTCGGTGACGCCTGTATAAAATTTAAAAATTATTGCCCGGTTCCTAAACTCACTGCATATATGTTTGTCTGTGCGGATCATCCAAACAGTAATAATCACACAAAATGCATCGGAGATATTCGCTTTCCTTCCCAAAATCCAAGAGATGCACGAAAATATTTGAATATTTTCCTTTTACAGCCTTCCCATTGGTCCATCTCGCATCGGATAAATTGATCAAATTTGCTCTCTGTAAATAAAAAAATTAAATTCGGATGTATTTTTACAATGATATTCAAACCTTTTTCTTATTTGGTGCCTCCAAATTCGAGCTGACTGAAACATTCAATCCACTTTCGTCAGTATCATTTAAAGTGATTTCTTTTAGAGGACTTGTTATTCTATTTCCACTTGAATGTCGAGAAGTAGATGGGGTCGGACTAGAATAACTTAGATTTTCTTTTTCCATATTTCTAAAATTGAATTAAATTGTAATTTTATTTTTTGACAAGGAATAATCCTTAAGACAAAAGGAAGTTGCATCAAATGGAAATTAAAATTTATTATTTTATTTTTTGGTGGGTTTTTTTCGTGCTTTTTATTTTTTTTTAAATTGTTTTTGCCGGATTCGTCATGGACAATTGCATGGGATGGATTACGGCAGAATATTTTCGGAGGAGCATCCGTGCGGTTGGGAAAAGTGGGGTACGGTAATCAGAGCGACGAAAGTGTGTAGAAAAGCGAGAGACTTTGTGTTTTCCACATCTTCGTTGTTTCGCACAATTCCTGTGTCTAACTGTGCCCCTGTGTGGGCTGTGTTTTTGCTGTGTTCTCGCTGTCTAGCTCACTGAACACACAAAAACTGTACAACATTTGTGTTTTTGCTCACCCCTACCTTTAAGAAAACTGAAAACATTGACTTGTCGTTCCCTAGGCACGTGCCCCCCTTTGCCCCTCCCTGGCGCCGAGCCTGAAAGGGCATAATTTCTTTAGAATAAGCTTGGTATGATGTTTCCGAAAATTTCACTGGTCTCTGACACTGCCTCGGAATTGTTTCAAAAATCTAATCTAAGAAAATCAGACGCTTGGGAAATTTGTTTTATTTTTGATCCGCCGGAATTTTTTTACATATGCTTCCTTATTCTTTGTGTCGCCATCGCCTCCAAATGGCCGTTTTTTTGTAATCAAAAGAAAGTAGTAAGTCATAAAGAAAAGTCACAACAGAAAAAGATAGAGAAAATACATAACACCTAAAGGGCCAAAACACCGCCTATAAATGTAAGTGAAAATAACAACTAGAATGCTAGAGATAAGGAAAATCAATGGGGTAGCCATAAGAGTAGCAAGGGGCTAGCAACCAAAAGTCGCAAAAGGAAGGATAAGGATTAGCAAAAGCCCCTACCTATCGCAATGAAAAGAACGAAAAGTAGCAAAGGCCCCAATCCATAGCAAAATGCAATGTCGGCAAAAGGGTTGATGCAGTTGCAACCATAGGATGGGACCTTGCAAATGGAAGAAATAGCAGCTAGAGGATAGGGACTAACAAAAGAAAAGTCACAATAGATACATAACGCCTAAAAGGCCAAAACATCACCTATAAATACAAGGCGTTTGGGACTGCAAATAAAAGCAACCAAAAGTCGCAAAAGGATAAGGACTGGCAAAAGCCCCAGCCTATCGCAATGAAAAAAAAACGAAAAGTAGCAATGGCCCAAACCCATAGCAAAATGCAATAAGCGCCAGCAAAAGTGTGATGCAAATGCAATGAAAAGTCGCAGCAAAAGAATAGGGACTAGCAAAATGGAAGAAATAACAGCCAAAGGATAGGGACTAACAAAAGCCACAACAGAAAAGATCGAAAAATTACAAAACACCTAAAGGGACAAAACGGCACCTATTAATGCAAGGAAAAATAGCAATTAAAAGGCTAGAGATACGGATAATCAATAGGGTTAGAGACAAGAATGCAACAAAAATTAACAAGGGTTTAATAACCAAAAGTAGCAAATGCCTAGGAAATTCCAAACTTATAGCAACCAACAGTAGCAAAAAAACCGCATCCAGCGCAAAGAAAAATTCCATTTTTCAAAAGTAAATAATTTATTTTCAAAATAAATTAACAATTTTCAGAAATACGAATGACACATTTTTCAACACGAAGGGAATAAAGCTTATTTAGTAAATCACTAGTCACATTCGATCCAGCATTTGTTTCTATGAAGCGTAACAAAAGAATGATATCCGGGAAACAATTCATTGTTGGATGTTTCGGTGCTTTAATTAAAGTCTTGACATAGGAATTTCTAGCATATGGGATGAATAAAATGTAGAGTGAATAAAAAAGATTGATACAAGTAGCTACAAAAATAAAAGCAAGCCAGAACCATAAGAAAAGATAAATTTTTTCATTAAACATATTAATGATCAATATACATTGTAATGTATATCTGTGGGTGTTTCCGATTTCGCGCACATCCATATCACAGAATGAGAAGCGGGGAAACATTGTTGGGTTAAAGCCTTCTCCCGACAATATTGAACGAAGGGTACTTATGCCGTTTACGTCTCCGATTTTTTGGAAAATATTTTTGAAAAAGTTTTTTCCCTTAATCATCTAAAAATGACTCCCGGGAGTAATTTTTGACGCTGAATCCGAGTCTGACGTCCATCTTGACGCTGACGTCAAAAAATTTTTCCCTTAAAATCATCTAAAAATGACTCCCGGCCGGGGGTAATTTTCGACGCTGAATCAGATTCTGAAATCCGTTTTGAGGTAATGCGTCATCTGACGTCACTTTTTGGTGTTGACGTCCAAAGATGACACATTACGCCAAAATGGACGTCAGATTCAGGTTCAGCCTCAAAAATTACCCTAGTAAGGCCACATTTTTTAATAAAAAATGAAAAATTAATTTTCAACGTCAGCATCAGAAAGTGACGTCAGATGACGCAATACGTCAGAATTGACGTCAAAATCGAATTCAGCGTCAAAGATTACTCCGGGAAAGTAGTTTTCAGATGATTTTATCGAAAATTACAGATTTTTTTCTAAAAATCGGAGACGTAAACGGCATAAGTACCGAACGAAGGACATCAATACCAAAAGTGTAGTAATCGCTTCTAATAAAAATATTTAAAAAGAGAAACTGCGCAATAATATTCAATACAAAAAGAATTTTTGTAAGAATATATATCAATGAGAGTCGACAATTTTGCCAAAGCTTATTATTACATTTGGACACATTGAAATTTTCTATTAAATACTCAGCAATTTTTGTAAGTTCGGTGTCCCTATCAGACGAAATTATAGTACGGAGAGATGACATATTTAAAATCAAGGCCTCAAAATTGGCGTTGCTTATTTTTGACAATGTTCTCCAAATAAGACTAGGCAAGAAAAACATTAAAGACTGAATGGTCAATACTAGCGGCACCCATTGATAATAACCAATTTGTCTTAGCTCACGATCCTCAACTTTTAGTGGTATATTTTCATCTTTTGCTATATAATAAGGACTCGTAACAAAGCAATAATCTTCGGCATATTGCTCCCAGCTTTTGCTAAAATCTGCAGGAGTCCAGCACTGTATGGGCGATCCTGCGTATTGCTTTGCAGAAACAATAAGCGCAAAGAAGGCGAAGATACTTGCAGTTATGGAATAATTTAGCCGATTTATAAAATCATCAAAGGCTTTTGGTCGTAGCCACTTTAAAATTAAATCCTCGAGAAAGGGAACTTTAATCATGAATAAAACGAATTTATTATGATTTATTTCAATATTATTGCCTATTATATAGGGTCACCATCAACATAGGAGGAACTGATGCCCCGCCCCTTTATGGAAAATAAGGGCTTTCGTAAGGCCACGCCTCCGAATGAGTATAAATTCTCATCCAGAATCTCCAAAATTCATTCTTTCCTCTACATTTAAAAAATCCTCCCACCTTTCTCAAACTCTCCCCATGGCCTTTAATCTACATTCTAAAAAAGCTTTTGATCAAATCCTACCCGAATGTGACTTTACTGTAACGGCTCGAGGAATAACCGTAATATGCGAACGCCTTGCAACCCCACGTTTTATCCCCTTTGACGTCCAAGGAAAGTGCAAGTATTGCCACTCAGAAATGATGGAAATCGATTATGCGATCAGCAAAGATGGCATTTATATTTTTTGTCCTCGCATTAGAGGCACAAAATTTATTGAATTTGACATCATTTATGATCTTCCCCAGCATTGCATTTTTCGTGTCAAATGCAAAGGACGAGTGTTCACTATTCCATACAATACCGGGGAACTTTCAAAGAATGTCGAAGAAATCAAGGACGAGCCAACGGTGGAAGTAGCCGTGCCAGTACCAGCCGAGGGAATACAACAATCGCCAAACTCTTCCATTTCAGGTTTGTCTTCAGACGCTGCTGAAGTGAAAACAGATCTACCATCGGCAAGTACCCTAGATCAATTGTTTACCGAACTCTTTTGAGTACCGTCATTCGATCACGTGATCCATTTACTATTTAAACATTAAACATTTTTTATTTTGTTGTCACATATTTATTATGGAAACTCATATCTTTAAAGATAAAGATTTAAAATTACATTTGCCCTTTTCTTGTATTATTGCAGGCCCCAGTTCAAGTGGTAAATCGAGCTTTGTTTTAAAGTTGCTCACTCAGACTGATCAACTAATCGATCCACCTCCCAAATCAGTACTTTACTGTTATGGAGAGTATAATTCCCTGGTACCCACGCTACAAAGATCTGGCATTAATGTTTATGCAGGAGTTCCANCTTTAATCTACATTCTAAAAAAGCTTTTGATCAAATCCTACCCGAATGTGACTTTACTGTAACGGCTCGAGGAATAACCGTAATATGCGAACGCCTTGCAACCCCACGTTTTATCCCCTTTGACGTCCAAGGAAAGTGCAAGTATTGCCACTCAGAAATGATGGAAATCGATTATGCGATCAGCAAAGATGGCATTTATATTTTTTGTCCTCGCATTAGAGGCACAAAATTTATTGAATTTGACATCATTTATGATCTTCCCCAGCATTGCATTTTTCGTGTCAAATGCAAAGGACGAGTGTTCACTATTCCATACAATACCGAGGAACTTTCAAAGAATGTCGAAGAAATCAAGGACGAGCCAACGGTGGAAGTAGCCGTGCCAGCACCAACCGAGGGAATACAACAATCGCCAAACTCTTCCATTTCAGGTTTGTCTTCAGACGCTGTTGAAGTGAAAACAGATCTACCATCGGCAAGTACTCTAGATCAATTGTTTACCGAACTCTTTTGAGTACCGTCATTCTATCACGTGATCCATTTACTATTTAAACATTAAACATTTTTTATTTTGTTGTCACATATTTATTATGGAAACTCATATCTTTAAAGATAAAGATTTAAAATTACATTTGCCCTTTTCTTGTATAATTGCAGGCCCCAGTTCAAGTGGTAAATCGAGCTTTGTTTTAAAGTTGCTCACTCAGACAGATCAACTGATGGATCCACCTCCCAAATCAGTACTTTACTGTTATGGAGAGTATAATTCCCTGGTACCCACGCTACAAAGATCTGGCATTAATGTTTATGCAGGAGTTCCATCGGAAGAAATCATTGAATCTCAACCAAAACCAGCGCTTATAATATTTGATGATTTACTTTATTCAATAGGAGAAAAATATCTAGCCGAACTCACGACTAAGAAATCTCATCATCACAATTTCGGATTTATATTTATAACACAGAATCTTTTTGAAAAGAAATTAAAAGTTGCAAGGCAAAATTCCATGTACTTTGTATTGATGCGATCTTTTAATAGTGCTCTGGCAATACGAAATTTGGGTGTACAATTATTTCCAAGGCAGCTCGATTTTTTCCTGTCATCATATCAAGAGGCGACAAAGGAGCCATACTCCTATTTATTCCTAGATCTACATCCTTCTTCTCACCCCACTTTGAGAGTACGAACAAATATATTTAAAGACGACGATAAACCATATACAATCTTCATTCCAAAAAATGTCTACTAAGAAAATTTCACAGAACGTAAAGATAAGCCCGCTAGTTTGCAATAATTTGGATTTTTTAAAATTACTTGCGAAAACAAAGTCACATGTCAAACGTAAAGACATTCTTAAAAATGCTACAACATTACAACTATTATGCTTAGCCGAAATTTGTTTGAATATTATCCGTGCTCGATTCAAACTGACGAATAGACAGAAAAAGAGGATGATGCCTTTTGCCGATTATATTAGGAGACTAGGAAGAGCTCGCACGGAGCGAGGAGCTCGACAGATAGTACAAAAGGGAGCTGGTCTCGGAATTAATCTCTTTCCTTCATTGTTGACTCCTATCATTTTGGAATTAGCCCAATTATTGACAAGAAATGGCGGCGAATAAATTCGTATTAGTCCCAGAAGATATTTATAAAGGACTTACTTCGACCGACACGGGAAATTTAAATCTAGATTTTGTAAAAAGAGCCCTGGATAATGTCAAGAAAGAAAAAGTAAATCCCACTGATAAATATGCACATTATAATCAAGAATTGCGTCGTTATCTCTTTTTAAAGAAAAAACATGAAGATAAACCAGTTAAAGTTGAGATTATTGAAAAAGTGAAACCCGCGACCGAAGAGGACGAACTTGAAGTTGATGACGGATTATCTACAATTTCAAGATCTTCGCCTTATGTTTCATCATTGGGAGATGAAAGTGAATTAACTATGGGCGATGACAGACGAAGCGTGACAACAACAGCGGATACAGAAGATGGATATGATACTGCAGATGAAACGCAGAAACCTGGTATACCAAGCCCAAATTTAGATGAACGCTGTGAGCAATTGGCCAATTTACTTAAAGGTAATAGCAAGTTTGGAGTAACATCAGATGGAAAAATTTTGAATGAAAAAGGACAAACAATTCAAAGCAGTAATATTAAAGCTTCAGTACGTCATATTTTGAACAACAAATTTGGAAAAAAATCAACAGGCAAGAAACCCGCAGGAACTAAATATATAGAGGATATAATAGATAAGGAACCAATGCTTAAAGTTTATTCTTCTCCAATTAAAACTAAAAAGAAAGAAGAGGAAGAATCCGAAACTCCAAAAAATATCTTCAAAACTAAATTATGGAGTTAGAACTTACTAAACTTTACACTAATCCGGATTCTCCAGCGGCTTTTGCAGGTATCAATAGATTATGGGAAGAAGCACGGAAGAAATTTCCAAATATAAAAAAGAAAGAAATTGAAAAATGGATGGAAGGAAATCGAACTTATACTCTTCATAGACCCCGTAGGATTAGATTTCAACGTTCAAGAACAATTCCTTCAGGATTTATGACAGATGTTCAAGTAGATTTGGCGGATATGCAAAAATTAACAGAGCACAATGATGGAATGAAATACATATTGGTGGCGATAGACGTATTAAGTCGGAGAGTTTTTGCAGTACCTGTAAAAAGCAAATCTTCATCCGATATGATTAATGCTTTTGATAAATTATTCGCAACAATGCCTATGAAACCACATCGTCTTTTCAGTGACAAAGGAAAAGAGTTCGAGGCTAGCGAGTTAAAAAATTATTACAAAAAACAAGAATTGGAAAAATATAGGCCAAATTCTTCTACCGTCAAATGCTCGGTTGCTGAAAGATGTATAAGAAATATAAAACAACGTCTTCATAGATATTTTTCCGAGAAAGAAACGCTAAATTGGATTTCTGTTCTACCGAAAATCATAGAAGGCATAAACAACTCAAAAAGTCGCACGCACAATATGTGTCCATCACAAATAGGAAATGCCCAATTTGAAAATGCCCAAGAAATATGGGAAAAGTTATATGGACCATTAGAGAAATATTTTCATCCAGGAAATAATTTTAAAAAGCCTAGGTTTAAAAAGGATGATTATGTGCGTATGAGTAAAAATGTTGGTGTATTCCATAAAGGTTATTGGCCGTCATGGACAGATGAAATTTTAGAAATTGATAAAGTTAAACATGGAAATCCAACTAGATATAAAGTGAGAGATGAAAATGATGAAAAATTTAAAGGTTATTTCTACGAACCGGATTTGGCGAGGGTGCAAAAGAATGATGAAACAACATACCGGATCGAAAAAGTGATCAAAACGAGAACCCTTAAAGATGGAACTAAAAAATATCTCGTAAAATTTTTCGATGATGATAAAACCTATTGGATCGATGATACCCATTTTGCCCAGTAATTGTAGTATAAAAGGATTTCTTTTTTGATTGTATTTATTATTTGCCAAGAATAAAAAATGTCAAGTGAAGATAGTAATTATTTCTTTGTTATTCTACCGAGTAATGTCTCTGATTACCCTGAACAAAATCGATCAAATCATTATAGAGTCCATTTACCAAAGCCCATAAAATTTACTGGAGGCAACTGGTTTTGTGGCTTGTATAGTATCTCTTATATAAATTCATGGAATTCAACGCTTGGTACATTCGATGAGCAATGGATTGATATATTTTTTAAAAATAATGAGAAGTTGCGAATATTTATTCCCAAAACATCACAAAATAACGCAGAGACACTTTGTAATTTTTTAAATGCTGCGATATCTAAAGCATTAAACGAACCAAAACCACGAACTAAGCGTCAGATTAATCGCGATGACAATTACGTAGCGGAATTTTTTCGAAAAAATCCTGTGGAATATTGGGACCATATTAATGACGAGAAAAAAACATATCAAGAACTCCAAAAAGAATTAGAAGAAAAAACTAATGAACATGCAAAAGAGAAAGATGTGAGCAAGAAAAGAAAACTTTTGGAAACTCTCACTGATTTTGTTAGCCATGTTGATTATAAAAAGAGCCGCGTCGCAATGCTAGAAGAAGAGGCTAATAAACGTGATGCTGAAAGAAAATCGATAGAAGCCGCTTTAATAGAACGATTTTTTGATTCATTCCCCGAGAATTACAATGAAAAACTAGGAGAACAGCGTTTGAAGCTTACTACTTTAATTATAGAACTTCAAACGAAATTGGAAGAATATAAGGGACTTCAAGATGTAAATGAAATGAGAAATTTAAATGAAGTGACTAAAAATCTTCGCATCCAAATCAATCACTTGAGAGGTCATTTAGATATTCTTGTAAATGCTGCATTAGAGCGTGATAAAAATAAAACTAGAGAGGAATATGTGAAATATGCTTGGCTTGAACATCAAAATTATGTTACTGAATTTTTTAATAAGAATGTGAATTATTGGCCTGCAATACATAGAAATTTCCATGATCTTCAATCATTATATGTTCAACTTCGAGAAAAGAATGAAAAATTAAAATTAGAAACAACGAATTCCCAGGAAAAAGAAGATATTAACAAGGAAATCAAAGACATTCAAAAACTCATTGATTATAGATCAAAAAGATTTCTTGCACTCGATTTTGAGGCTAGGAAAAGAGATTTGGAAAGAGAAAAAGAGGAACATTCAAAACAGAAAAGAGCAGAAGAAAGTCCAATCTCTCAAGCATTAAAAAGCCATGCTGATATATTGCTTGAAAAGTTGAATAATAATAAAGAATATACAAGAGATCATGCTGATGTGTTGATCGATACTCTTGGACAAGATCAAAGTACTTCTACAACTGACCACTCAGAATCAAGAGATTATGCTGATGTTTTGATCGATAATCTTGGGCAAGATCAAGATAGAACTACAGATCACGCTGATCAGTTATTGCATCTGATCGAAGAAGGAAATAACCAAAAAGATAATGCTGATAAATTAATCGATATACTAAAAATAGGAGGAATAACTAGTGATTTGATTGAATTCCAATACTTAAAACCCTTAGATCGGTTCAAGGTTAATTTTAAAGCTGATAAAATTAATTATATAATCTTATCAGAGCAATTATCATATGTAATTGGATTCAGTGATCGAGATAGAATTTATAATCATGAAATTGGAAAATATGGCATCGATTTGAAGGGAGGATATACGAGTTTCGCAGTCTACTCAAAGGGTTTGACGAAGAGTCTAATTGTTGGTAATTCATTAAGTTCTTTGCTTAGAATGGTTTCAGTAGAAGGACAATACGGTAGCGCAATCGAACGGATTTATGATCATCCAATGTATATTCCTGTATTGCCAAGCGAAATAAATGAATTGGAAATTGAATTGAAAATGCTCAATGGAAAGCCAGTGCCATTCGAATTTGGAATTGTTACAGTCGTTTTGGTATTTAAGCGTGTGAAATATTTGAAAATACATCTTTTATTTGTTATTGTTATTTTTATATTGTGATAAAGATGGTACATATTCCCTTTGATACTCGGACCGTATCATATGAAGAACATTTTTTCCAGTTTGGAGGAGGATCTATTGAGAGTCAGGGACTTTTAAATGAGCCTTATCATTATTTTCATGGACTAGCACCATATCAACGTGGATATGGAAGACAACAGATTGGCGGAGGAATTGGTGATGTGTTGAGAAGTGTTTGGCGAGTGCTTTTGCCAGTTATTCGCCGTGTAGCCCCAGTAGTTAGCAGAGAGGCATTATCAACGGGACAAAGAATAATTGATAAGGTAGAACAAGGAGAAAACTTAAAACAAGCAGTCATCAATGAGGGTAAACAAGGAATTACCACTCTACTAGAAAAAGCGTTACCAAAACAGACTGGCTCGGGTGCTATAAAAAGACGAAAAAATACAACCCCATTTCATCATACGATTGTCGGTAAAACAATAAATAAGCCTCCAAAACCCTCAGCTAAAAGAAAACGACAACGAATTGACACCTTTGGTTTTTATTAGGATGGCAAATTTCCATAAAATTGACAAGGATTCTGCTAACGCGATTACTAATGCACTCTCTTTGTTCGATATACCAAGTACTAATGTAACGGCAAGCTCTTCATCTTTTCGCGAATATTTGACACTAAACCCTCTTACAGATAAACCATATCATTGGAAAATACATGCAAGTACCAATTATTTGGATCTTTCTCGCACTTATTTGCTCTCAGAGTTTCGAATTCGCAAGGAAAATGCAAATGGCCAACTTGAAAATTTGAATGATGCAGATAATGTAGCGGTATGCCAATTGATTGGCCATACTTTTATAAAAAATTGTCGCGTATCTATTAATGGCACACAAGTTTTTGAAGGAAACTCACTAATGGCTTATAAAAGTATATTAGATTATGAATTAAGTTACCCTGAAAGTGTAAAAAAATCTTATCTAACAGCAAGCGGATATTATATCGACCCGGAAGAACAGACGGCAGGCACTGGCTTTGAAGCGAGAAAAGAAATATTTGCAAATAGTAAAACAGCCCAATTTATGTCAAAATTGGATATAGATATATTTAATCAACCTCGATACCTACTGAATCAGTGTGAAATAGATATCGAAATTCTACCACAAGAATCTAATTTTGTGATTATTGCTCCAACTCCTGGTGCTCCACGATATCATTTCGAAATATTAACGCTTAAACTTTATGTTAAAACAA
This sequence comes from Rotylenchulus reniformis, assembly GCA_001026735.1. Taxonomy (NCBI): domain Eukaryota; kingdom Metazoa; phylum Nematoda; class Chromadorea; order Rhabditida; family Hoplolaimidae; genus Rotylenchulus; species Rotylenchulus reniformis. The sequence goes on from LDKF01000888.1 coordinate 20,106, forward strand.
TTGAACTGGTGGACTCACTCGCTTATGATCTTAACAAAAAATTGGAAATGAAACCAGCTCGTTATCCAGTTCGAAAAACTTCAATTAAAACCGTATTTATTAATGCTAATCATACAGAATTTAATTCTTGTCTATGGAGTGATCAAATACCTCGTAGAATCGTATGTGCTCTTACAAGTAATGCATCTTATGTTGGTAGTCAGCGTACAAGTCCTTTTGATTTCAAACCTTTCGATTTGAGGGAAATTACAATAACCGCTAATGGGACTACACATCCGCAAGCAGCCTATTCTCTTGATTTTCCTAATGGCAAATATGTAAGACCCTTTATTGATATGAACGAAGCAATTGGTTTTAGTGGATCTTTGGAAAGTAATGGTATTTCGTTGAAAAAATATGCAAATGGATGGACTTTCTTTGTTTTTAATCTGACATGCTCAAAGGAGGATAATGGTGATACTTTCGATCTGATTAAACCAGGATCTTGTCTGATCAAGCTGTGTTTCAATAATCCAGTGCCAGCAGGAGGAATTGTTTTGATTGCGATGGGTGAAGTTGATTCACTTGTGATGTTAGATAGAAATCGAGTCATTTCTACCGATGTTAGCATTTGATCGCGACTATATAAATACCCTTGATTTTTGTTTGTTTCCCAATTTGTTATGATGAAATTTTTCATATTTTATCTCATTTTCTTTTTTGTTCAAAAATGTGTTGGATTTCTCGATAAAGATAAAGAAATACATAATGTTAATGGTCTTTCAACGAACAACCTATTATTCCTTTTAATAATACTGATAACGATCTAGGCGATAATTTACTTGACAAATTTCAGCAAGATGTATTAAAAGACGACTCTGGAAATGATATAATCCATTTCCCTACTATTCAATTGTGTAAAGATTCACCAAACTCATATAAATCTTGGTATGAAAGTGCTTATTGCTGGGCTGTGTTGGCATTATGGCTATTAATAATGCTAACCTTGGTACATTATCAAGTTAGGACGGCGACAAAATTTTGGAACAAACCAAAAAAAGATGAACACCAAGCAGATCGAGCAGATAATGGTGTCGAACTTAGTGACAAGAAAATTTTTTCAGGGTTGCTACCCAAGAGACAGAATTCCGGCGATAGACACACTACGATTCCCATCATCATTGATAATAAATCTTGATCCTGCTTCTAGCGAGGGTTCACACTGGGTGGCTGTCTTTGCAGCGTCAACGAAAGAAGTGTATTATTTTGATAGTTTTGCGATGGAACCCAATGGATCGATTGAAAATTTTTTGATGAATTTCCCAAAGATTGTGCAGAATGAAAAACCAATTCAGTCTGTACTTTCTAATGTTTGTGGTCAATATTGTATCTATGTGTTATATTTCCTTTCGAGTGGAAGATCTTTTAACTTTTTAATCAAAACTTTGAACAAATATAATAATCCCGATACAATTGTTAAAAAATTTGTTGAAAATATAATAAATAAATTTTGATCGATTTTGATTAAACGAGCATTTTACTTCTTCTTCGGAGGGGAAACCAAGTCCGTAATCTGACAGTTCATCTGAACGCATGAATCACATAGTCCAATTGCCACTTGCAATCGGCCTTCGGAACGGAAAAATTTTTTCTTACTGTTGAAAAGAGCATCCTGGCAATCAGTGCACAATTTTAGAAAGAATATGTACTTTCCTTTTACGAGTTTATAAAGTTGGGGCCTGACAGGTTCCTCGGTGACGACGACATCAAGATTTTCGATTCCATGTTCTTCCCCCTCCTCACTATGTGCTATTTCATCGGGTCTCTTGGGATTTGTTCTTTTGCGATTATAGCCTTCGTCGTCTCTCGCATCAGCAAGACGTTTCAAGTCTTGCTTAGCGGAATTGGGTTTTGGGGACATATTAAAGTGAAAAAAATGAATAAAAAACAGAATTATCCACTTTTTATATAGATAAAATGGGCGGGGCCTGAATCCCTCCGAAGAATCGGTTGAAAAATTGCCTATATAAACAATCTTTTTTCCATTACTAACAAACATAATGGTTCTGGTAAGCGATCAAATCGCGAAGATACTCGGATGCCGGGTATCCAATTTAAGAGACCGTCTTAATCACCCTGAAGATCGAGAAAAGGTACTGAAACTTCTAAAAGGACGGACCATTTCTACAACTTATTTTGATAGGAATGGATTTCGCAAAACTTTTACATTTGGGGGTTTGTCGGAAAAAGGCGCAGATTCTACATTAGCGTATGGAAAACTCAGACGTGTTTTTAATTGCACTGTTTCAGTGCATTTTTATGCCAGACATCGCATAAAGCTAACACATCCCTATAATCATTGCGTAGTTGAACATTTCCCCAAAGGTCATGACCGGTACTATCCTCTTGAACTACTTGAATTTTGCGAGGATGAGCAGAAAGAGAAGGAAGTCAACGAACGAAGATTATAACAATGTTTATGATGTTACCAAATTACGAATAGTTGATGAAACTGAAGACGATATTTATTGGCAACGAAACCTTTGTAGCCAAAATTCATTTTGGTGATAATTTTACTCCCTCGCCATTCCCCTGTTTAAATTGTTTAAAATATTTTTTGTCATTAAAATTAATATTTACAATATATTATTTGGATAAATCGATATTACAATAACCAAAGTCTTTTACATAATGATCACTTATCACAACTCCCTTTCCTACATATGGTTTGTAGATCTTGGTCATAGGCATCGAAATCACTGTCCCAGTGCGAATATCAGGCCTAATGAAATTTGGGTAGGAGGCTTCGATAGTTGCAATTTCACCCGTCTGCGAGAATTTGGGTAGTTGTGGATATGAGCATGATCGACATAAGATTCTTGTCACGTGTGATAATATTTCTTAATGGTATTCTTTCTCGCTTGTATCCCAGTTCATGTAATTATTCTTTGTATTTCCTTCACATCTCCACCTATATAAGTGATCCATTTTCCAGCATTTGTCACTCTTCTGTTTGCCTTCCTTTCCCATTCCAGCTTCCATTCCCTCATATTCCATTCTATTCCATTGTCCTATATTCTATTCTGTTGTCTTCAATAAATTCTCCAACCGAGGACACAACAATTGGCGCAGTCAGCAAATCAACCTCAAGGACAAGACTATTCAACGCAAATGGCACCTAGCAAGGATCAAACCATTGTGCGTCTGACGCAATTGCTGGAGCAACAGGCGCAGCAAGCGGCACAGCAAATGGAAGCAATGCATGAGCAACAGGCAATGATGGCGCAGCTCCTGGCCAATCAGCAGTGTGCTCAACCGCAAATGCAGCAGATCGTCAACCAGAGTGCTCATCAAGCTACCATCGCGTCTTCGCTCGACAACCGCATCGGCAGATTCAACTACGATCCTGATGGCGGATGTACATTCAATGCCTGGTATCAGCGCTATGGCAAATTCTTCGAGGAAGATGGCAAAGACTTGGACGCAGCCACGAAGGTTCGACTACTCGTCAGCAAGCTCAGTGATGAAGACTACTCCAGCTTCGCCGACAGCATCCAGCCCCAGCAGCCAGATGATCTATCATTCGAAGAAGCAGTGAAGCAGCTCAAAGAATTATTCGACGACACGCGCTCAGTGTTCGTTCGCCGCTACGAGTGCTTCAAGCTGAAACAACGGGCTAATCAGGATGTCATGGCGCTGTTCAACCAAGTCAACGCTGCATGTGAGAATGCCGACTTCTCACCTTGCTGTAAAGAGGAACAGAAGTGCCTGATTCTCGTCACTGCACTACGTGATGATCTTCACGAGCTAAGACAGAAATGTCTACAAATTCTAGAAGATGCTCGACGGAAGAAGGAAGATATCACTCTGAAGAAGCTTCGTGAAGCATGCCGGACGTTCTTGTCGGTTCGGACGAATGCTACGTTGCTGTCGCAGTCCAAGACGAAGTCAATCGACGCAATTTCTTCGTATCCAGAGCAATGGAAGCAACAGAAGACGAAGAAGAACTTCAATCGTCATGATGCCGGAGGCTCAGCTTCTACATTCAAGCCGTGTCTATCATGTGGACAAACGGGTCATCGACGTGAAGATTGCAAGTTCAAAGACGCCACGTGTCATCAATGTCAGAAGAAAGGACACATTAAGGCCGTCTGTCAAAGCAAAGCAGTTCAAGAGGCAACCAAGACGCCCGCTGCTGCAGTACAAACTGTGATCGTCAGTTCAACCAACGTGCAGCTCAAAGACGACCGCTACGTGTGGAAAGAACAAGTGAAGATCAACAACATTGGATGTCAAATGAAGGTCGACACCGGAGCCGGAATCACGCTACTTCGCACAAGTACTTGGAGGAAGCTCGGTTCACCGAACTTGATGCCTGCGGAAATCAAGGTCAAGGATTGCACAGGACAACAATTTCCACTTGAAGGCAGGATCAATTGTGAGGTACAGCTCGAGGATCAACCAGTACAGAAGCTCGACGCCTACGTCTGCAGCACAGTCACTCAGGACTTACTGGGAGTGCCATGGATCCGAGCGCTCAACCTCAATCTTCAAAGATGGTTCGACGCGATGCACAAATCTACGACGGAAGATGTGACTCCAGTTCCATATTCAGAAGTCAGCATCCGAGAGGTCAATGTGCAAGCTACTTCGATGCAGAATTCTTCAGCGGATGCTTCTACAATGCGTCATTCCGAACACAACGTTCAAAAGAAGGCAGTCCCAAGGAAGATTCATCGCAACTCCAATTCGATGTTCAAAGCCGGAGATCCAGTTCAGCTGCTCAACTTCAGCAATGGCAAAGCAACGTGGATTCCAGGCACAATCATTGAACGTGTGGATGGTTCGCAGCGCTACCGTGTGGAAGTACCAAGGCTTGGCACGAGGGTTCACCGCTACGCAAACCAGCTCCGACGTCATCCGACGAAGAAGCAACGGAAGTCCATCGACGTTCAGAAGCATGGTTCGACGACTGTTAGTGCGACAACGTGCTCGACTACAGGGCGTGCGACGACCAGTGCGACCATGGATCATTCAGACGGGCCCCGCTCGTCTACAATCACGACTACGGATTCAGATGGGCCCCGCCCGACTACGTTCTCAACTATGGATCGTTCAGATGAGCCCCGCTCGTCTACCCGCTCGACTACGGATCATTCGGAAGAGCCTCGCTCGACTACAGCTCGATCAGATGGACCCCTCACATGGACAGACGTGATCTACGGGACGTTCTGATGTGCTGGCGGGACTTCAGGATTAAAGAGGGAGATGTTGTGGATATGAGCATGATCGACATAAGATTCTTGTCACGTGTGATAATATTTCTTAATGGTATTCTTTCTCGCTTGTATCCCAGTTCATGTAATTATTCTTTGTATTTCCTTCACATCTCCACCTATATAAGTGATCCATTTTCCAGCATTTGTCACTCTTCTGTTTGCCTTCCTTTCCCATTCCAGCTTCCATTCCCTCATATTCCATTCTATTCCATTGTCCTATATTCTATTCTGTTGTCTTCAATAAATTCTCCAACCGAGGACACAACAGGAGGCTTCGATAGTTGCAATTTCACCCGTCTGCGAGTACTTCAATACTCTATCCTTAAATGTTTCATAACAGAGTCCAGATTCAAGTACACTGCTATTCAGCGTAATTCCTCTCACTTTTAAAATATATTCAAAAGTATTAGGCGGGGCATCCTTTTTGACTATTTTAAGTCCGTACTGTTTACTGCCGCCGGAAACGAATTCTACTATATCATAATCGGGCATTTCATCAGTCAAATCACCCAAATGCGGGCCAGTCTCTAACGGATTACTATCTTTAGGATGCACAAACAGAATGGAATCTGTATCATGGTAAAGAATTTCACAATTTGGAGTTCTAGCAACTTTCTGCATGGCGCGCAATAGAAAAATTCTGGCCATTGACGTAGTCCAGAGGCTTATTATAATATTGGAACAATCATGTTCTTCTACAAAATCATCTTTTGGTTCATAAGTAATTAATATGGTTTCTTTAGTCAGTTCATCGATTGAATTCACTTCGATACGTTTGTCATTTAAGAATTTGCATAATTCTTCCGGTGAGTTTGTAATGTGAGTTTTGCATAGCTTATTACGAAGGGAAATTCGACCCCATAAGTTGTTTAACATTAATTTGCTTAGTAATCTTTTTGCCTTGTTCGGCTTGATGTTATTCGCATCAATTTCAATGCCAAATTTTTCATGACATTCTTTTACAAATTGCTCTGGATCAATATTTTTAGGCAATGCTGAAGACTCAAGTTTCACCTTCATCAATTCTGAAATATAGCCTTTGAACAACGAATCATCACTTTCGGTAAATTCCAATACGCGAAAAAGTTTAACAATTTTGTAGCCCTGTGAAAGGCTTTCATCGATTTCAATAGAAGTTGCTGTAGTAACCCAGCCTCTTTCAAAATCACTATGCTCGCAACTGTATTCATGGTTCACAATTCCATCTGGGTACATTAATGCACAAGCTTTGCAACAAGGAAACAATAGTCTGTCGTCAAATTTTACAGGTAGAACTGGTATGTCTATCTTTCTCGGCGGAATTACAAAAGCCTTGATCAATGCCATTTTATAAGGATTGTCAACAGGAGTCTGCCATAATATCCTTATTGATTACATGAACTAGTGGGTGTCCTATGGGATAATTTGTTTTCCAGTTTGTAAACGGATACAAACTGCAAAAGTCCAGATAGGATATCTTTTCACCCTCTTTCACTTCATGGTACAATTTTCTCACCCCAGTTCTTCCGCCAAAGTAACAATCTCTTAGCTTCAGAGGACCTTCATCAAGATAGTTATCAAATTTTGACTTCATTTCTTTATCACGATTGAGCATCTCCATGATTTCACATTCCCAATAAATTTCTATCCGAGGAAGATGTTCCTTAATACATTCTAGGCGAGCGGCGTCATATTGCCTAACCTTTCCAACTAGCTTTCCGCTGGGCAATTCAAAATTATCGTCAGGGTAATGAATTTTGCAACCGTGCCATAGACAGCCAAAAACTTCAATTCCGATTGAATGGCCATTTAGTTGCGGGTGTTGTTTCGCATTGACAAATCCATCAAGCTTATAAGGTCCCACTTTTTTCTCCCCTTCAAGTGAAAAGGCAGTTTGAACATAAACATTATGTTTTTCTCCGTACCATTTCAAAAATTTATGCGCTAATAAACTCTGAGTTTCAGCTGAATCATAACCTCTTTCTGGAGTTATTCCGATATGGTCCGAAGACAAGTGGTTAAGCCGGAAATGTTTCATACATGCACTTGCAATAGTCATGGCATCTTTCAATATGTCGATTCCATCATGTTCTAATTCATTCTGTACAATTGATTCCCTCTTAGTTAGTTCAAAGAATTCGGATTGGAACGAGATTAAGCCATCACAAAGAATATTTACATCACTCATGGCATATTCCGCTATTTTTTCATCCAAGTTGAAAGAATCGTTCTTATGCTCCTCATAAAACTTTTCAAAACGCTGTTTTTTCTCAGGCATCATTCCTTGATAGAGGTACATACTTTTTCCGGCAATTGGTGCAGTGTTTTCCCATAATTTGAAGTGACGTTAAATAAATGAGGAAAGAACTGTTTTTCTTCATCTTCTAGTCCAAATGCACTAACAAGATTTTCAAGTGACATTGGCATCAAATTGAATGTGTCTCTGAATATTACTTCTGGGTTCTTTGAACTTTTTGAACTTTCATTTGATACATTTTATTTCCGCGCCTGATCATTGAAGGACAATGTCCTAATTTAAAAATCTCCCTGAATGTGAGCACCATATCGAATCTACCTCCAAAATGCGAAAAAGCTATAGTGGTGTATTCTTTTGGTAAATGGTATAAAATCCACTCAGTAAAGGTCTTCAGAGGAGTTTTTCCGACCACTTGCATATCGACTTTAGTCGAGAAGAAACTTCGATGAGAGAATGTGACTGTTCTATGATGACCACATATAGGACAAGGATTGTTTAATAAAGAATTGCGCCAACGATTATTGAAAATGCATTCATCACAAATCACTTTTACAGCAACAAAATTTACTAAATGCCATTTACGACCTGGAAACAAATTGGGATCCACATGTTGGTTTTGAATTGTTTCAAAATCAAATATGATAAATCTATTTGGCTTATATTCTTTAGGTTTAAGCGGCTCGATATAGCATCCTCTAGTTTTGTCGTGAAAATTTTTGCAGATAAAGCAAAATCGTTCATTACACGTGTGTGAACGTCTCCCGTTCCTTGTGTTATCCGCTATATCAAATTTTTCCACAAGCTTCACAGCGCTTCGATTTAAGACAAGTTCCTTTTTCTATATGATATTTGTAGCAATTTTCATTGACAAAAGTTTTTTTGCAGTCAGGACAATATCTTTTAAAATTGCAGCTTTCAGGGCATGGAGGACTTCCAATTTGGAATTTAGAACAATTTATACATCGATTACGGCAGCTCTTTTTATGCTTTATTTTGCAGGAAAACGGCGACTCACAGGAAAGACAATAATAACTCCGCTCAAATAAAGATGCTATACTTTTTACACCATCAAAATGTTTATCATGATGATAGAGAATCAAAGCTGTTGTGAAATTATCCGGACCATATTTGAAAGATGGCTTGTAATGACCAGCCTGATCAAAAATAAAAAGTTTGAAAATAAATTTATCCTTGTGTATAATATTCCAATAGTCAATTATTTTTTGACCATAAACTGTAGCGTCGTAGCTATCCTCTCCTCTCGGAATATTAAGATTCCGCATTAACTCTAGTGTATCTTGAACTAGTTGTCCTTGTTGACCATGCAATCCATGGAAATACCGATGAAATTTCCATTTTGGCAAAAGCTTTGCTGCATAAATATATATAAGTTGCAATGCATAAAATAGACAATACGAATCGGAGTTCGTTACACGCAATAAAGATTTTTTATTAATTTGATGCGAGATGGGTTGTAATTTTTTAATTGCACCAGAACCTGTGATTTGGTTGCCAGACAGACCCTTTTTACTGCAAACGGTCACTGTAACGCTAAATGGTTCGCCCCATAACGAACCTTCATGGGTCTTTGATTGCGCTACTATCATAAATCTATTCATAATAGATTCGACAGTATTTTCTGTGATGTCACGTACCGGAATCCAAATATCCGGATCGAGCAAATCTGAGGAAATCGAAGCGCCAAGTTGATCTGGCTCCAATTTTTTTTCTTTTGCCTCATTTATCGCGTCATCTATGCATTGTTGGAATAATTTAGAGAGCAAATCCTCTGGATCTTCGGGGACATTTTTTATCATAAATTTGGATCTGTTTTTTATCAGCTTAAATTTTAAGTTGTATACTCCGAGAGAGCCCATTCTTTCCAAGTAATGATCGATTGAACGAGTAGTAGTAGTCGCAGTAGTACCGGAACCAATTTGGGGATGATAGTTTGGTCGGGTAGGGATAGTATCCACAATATAAGATTTATTTTGAGGGAAGTCCTCTCTGAGGATTTCTTCTATCGAGTAATTTGTGAATTTTTTCTTTGGAGGGGGTGGATTGAAATCCATTTTATCGGATTTTATTAATGGAATTAAAGTGAATTTATCACTTTATTAATGAATTTAAAGTGAAATAAAGGCATTTATATACTAGTTAGAAGGGGCGTGGTTTATATGTATCGAGATATTTCACAGGAACCCATGATTGAATAGATGAAATGAAATGTTAGGAAAAGTTGAATGATAGGGGCAAAGTAAATCAGTAATCACCAAGTGATCATTGATAACAGTCAATCTTCCTTTCTTTTCCGCATTTTCTTGATTAAGATCATCACATTGCTGGCATCGGTTTTTTGTGCATGCTTTAACTGACAAGCAGTGCAGCGAATGGGGTCGGTATATGTCAGTCCTGTATCGCGTAAGAAACATTTCTTTTCGACCTCACTTATTATTGTTTTCCCAAAAGGGAAACGACTCTTATAATCTACAAAGTTTCTGTCATAATAAATATTAACGCTAAATAATAAAGCGTTCATCGAGTAGAGAAGATGAAAGAGTGTGCATTCTTTGCATAATATTTGCCGCTTAACTAAATTACCAGACAGTGTAAACTCTATTTTTTCATAGGAGAGATAACGACAATCTAGACAGCGTCTCAAACAATCGAACCCCTTTCTGTCGCAAAAGGTGCAAGCATATGTCCATTTATCAGAGTCACTTGTATAAGCAGGAGAGAAGCAATGAGTTAGCATTGGATGAAGATGTTGAAGGAGAAAATTATGGACCAACTAAAAAACTAACATCTTATATGCTAGAGGAAGGGGCGGAACCAATTTAAGTATTTGGAAGGGAAGGGGCGTGGTTTACACTAAAATTGCGTGCGCGCGGAGAAAACATTCAACAATAAACAACTATGAAAATGATTCTATAAACTTTTACGAAATCAGAAAGAACATTAAATTCAATTAAAGATTGAAATATAAGCCCATTTACGAAACGACCAAATAAGCTAATGGTCTATGAGTTAATAGGAAAATGAGCAGGACTTCATACGTTATTGTAAAATTAAATAGAATTATTATTCATATTTAATCAATCATTTTATAAAAATAATTTGTCACCCACCTTATGTTCGATGAGACATGAGTCCTCACAGCCCATTGCTTCAGGTCCATCTACTACTCCATTCAAAGCCACTGTCGCGAGTCTTGGTCGTATATTGTAGAACTGTGTTTTATTACTTTGTTGACCATCGTAGAGAACGTTGTAAGGCTTGAGAGTTGATCATCGAAGTCGTTTTATTGCTTTTGTTGACAGCTGAGAGAAAATACCTATGACTCATATATCGAATGAATTTTTTAAATTCAATTTTATTAATTATTGTATATTAGCATGTTAGCCTTATGATTTTTTAACTTTAGCTTTTTATATGCTGAAATTTAAGTACCAAATTCGGGACTAAATAGCTCACCCAAGCTAGCGGCACAAATTGGGGTCAAATTTTGCACATTGAGGTCGATGACCCTCTGTCTGACCAGTCTTGTTCGGGCGTGCCTAAAAATGGCACGCCGTAATAACTAGTTCAAGTTGCGGTCAATAGCATCCCAATGTGATAAAATGACCCTCGGTTAGAACCGTTCGCTCGGGGCCAAATAGTAAACCCGTTATGTTAGCTACCTACCTACATTCAAGGTGCTCAGGTGTGATATCGCCAAAAAAGACGGCCATTCCGTGACAATGCAGTGAATGGTGCCCTTACTAGGGAAGCAGTCATACCTTTTACACGAGTGAATGTTCAACCTAGCGGGTCAAATAATTGACTAATCTATTTATTATTTTAAATCATTTATAAATTCGGGGCAAATGGCACAACCAAAAATCGGTACAATTTGGGGTCAGTTCACTTTAATAGGGTCAGGATCTGCGATCTGACCAGTCTAATTTGAAGGCGTTGTGCTCTCAAATGTAACTAGCGCATGTCGAGATAATTGACGCCAAAGAGCTCAATGACCACACGATCTGACCGATTAACTACCTACCTATATTCAACGTTAACTGGTTGACGTCGCCAAAGGGTGCGCCAAACCGTGTCTAGGACATTGATTGAGGCCCCCAGCGGAGGAGAGGTCAAGACAATTCACGAGTGAATGGCCCAGACTAACAAGTTAATATACAATAAAGAAAAAATAAAACGCAAAAATTTTGAACAAAAATGATTTTACGAGAGTTGGAGGAATTTATATACGCAATATAAACTCCGCCCATTGCTCGGCCCCGCTTACTAATTTCCTTTAGCTCCGCCCATTGACTCCATTTATTGGCCGGCCTGTTAATTCCGCCCTTAGCTCCACCCCCTAAGCTCCGCCCATCCGAAAAATATTAGTTGACCTTAATTTTGCAATAATAAACATAATATGTATGCATAATGCTGAACTATACCAAAAAAATGCCTAAATATACCCGAAAATTTTGCAAATTTTTTTGGATATCCATAAGAAGCCTTCTCTGACCGAATTTACAATGTTTGTTAATGGTATCCCTCATTTCCTTTTTTTCCTCGCCGCGAAAAGACAATATAAGAAAGAAGAGAAAATCATTTGCTACATATCGTTCTTTGGATTACAGACACTCGTTTAAAAAACCTTGTGCTCTGTCATATGACCGAAAATGAAAATAAAAAATGTTTATGTATAGTCAATGACATGGAAAAATGTTGGGCGCCCGGTGGGATTTGAACCCACGACCTATCCATTCCGTGGGATGCTCTTACCGACTGAGCTACGAGCGCACATCTTTCCAGCGGTCATTTTCCGATCTTGTACCCCCGCCCTTACCCTTGCGGGCTTTCTGTGGCGTTTTACCCGAAGTTTATAGTATCAACGTTAGAGGGCTTTTAAAAAAGCTGAAAATGCTTTTACTTAGTTTTCAGTCAGTTTTCAGTCAGTAAGATCATATAAAAATTTGCATTTTCCGGAAAAGTACGACCTACTTATGAGTATAGAATGCTAAGGGGTTGAAGTCAATGACTAATTTTTCAAAATAGATCAAATTCACCTCAAATGCATTAAAATTAGGATTATATAAAAGTAATAATTTGGCTGTGTAGCATCCCAGAGAAGTCAAGATTTGATATTGGAATGCAATTCTATATAATGAAAGCAGATTTCATATTTTATTTAGGGCTATTTTGTGTGGGACATTGAAAGGAGCACCGGCTCTAAATCATCTTTTGAAAAATTAATCAAATATTAAGTGTTACAGGTTTTGCCACAAGGAATCTTTCAACCCTTTTAAAATATTCTAAAAAGAAATTATGTGAGTGATTTCTCCTTTATCTGCCTGTTCTCTCATCAAGCTATAGATTTTTTGAAATTTATTGTATTTTGAGATACTTTGTAAACCCTTATTTGAACCCCATTTGAATGCGTACACCCTCTTCCATCCCCTTACCGGAAAGGGCGATCCGAAGCGGAAGAGTATGAAGACCACGTGCCGGACGACTCATAGGTGTGCAAGGGGGGGTCAATATCGCATTTCGCAGGGGGGTCGGAGGGGTATTTCGCAATGAACGGGGGGGGGTCGGAGGGAAAAAAGAGGAGAAAAAGGAAGAAAAAGGAGAAAAAAAAGAAAAAAAAGAGAGAAAGGGGAAAATAAAAAAAGAAAAGAAAAATTTTTTCTCAGAATTTTAACCAAAATTTTTTTGAATTTCGCAGCTTCGGTCTTCAAATTTGCGAAATACATTTGTAAATTTTTGCGAAATGCTTTTGTAAATTTTTGATCAAATTGGATACCTTTTTTGGCATTTCGCGAAATTTTGGCCTTAATTCGGCCTGAAAATTTGATCGATTTTATTCAGAAATGGGTCCAAATTCTCAAAATTTTCTCCCCGCCGGCACCCCACACTATAGTGGCTTTCCGAAATAAAAGCCGGCCAGAAAATGGTCAAATTTCACAAGGAAATTGGTCTAAATCGAAAAATTTTTGAACCTATAACTTCTCTCCTCTAAATATCGAAAAAAAATTTTTTGCATTTTTTGGTATTTCGCAAAATTTTTGGGCCTTGACCCCCCTCCTACCCCCCCCCTATATCGCAAATTTCGAAAAATTATGGCCTTTTTCGCATTTTTTGGCATTTCGCAAAATTTTTGGCCCTTGACCCCCCTACCCCCCTATATCGAATTTCGCAGGGCCCTACCTCTGACCCCCCCTTGCACATGTATGGGATGACTCCATCGCGGCCAACTCGGGACTGGTGAAGCTGACCGGAGTGAGCCATCCAAGGTAGAGTTTGGAGATGTAGCAACATCGACCTCCAGATATCACAAAACTCCAGTAGGAAAGAAGTCCTGGAAGAAGTTGGACGATCCAGCAGGACAGGACAGCGATGAAGGTTGAGTTTATGGGAGAAAAGGCGATGAACGGAGAAGGCACAGGACAAAGCCGTTCAATGTATGATGGCCTTGGGGCCAGTCGGCCAGTACTCCTTGGCATCCTCATCATTATCCGGTTATACATAAGTCAGCAGGGGCCAACGCAAATTAGTGTCGACAAAGGACATCGACATCGACAAACGCCAGATTTGTCCTTTGTCGAAAAATCCAACGCAAATTGACTCAAATTTGTCCTTTGTCGATGTCGTTGTCGATTTGTCGAAATAACCTATGTCGTTGTCTTTGTCTATATCTTCTAGCGCAAATTACGATTAAAAGTAATCGACAAAGGACAAATCATTTGTCGGTGGGATAGTCGATGGATTGAACCAAAAGTAACAAAGAAAGGGGCAGATTTGGACAAAAAGGGGAAAAGTATGTTCGATGAAAACAATTTCGCAGGTGCGGAGATGATCTTTAAAGCAGAGGTGGTATCTGTCCTTATTTATAAGATTTGTCCTTATTTTGGGGGTCCCAATCTTACAAAATTAAAATGTCCTTATTTGTAAGATTTTGTCCTTATTTTCGACCTATGTCCTTAAGTTGTCCTTATATTTGGGATTTTGGGAAATTTATTCGAAAAATGACCAATTTTCTTAAGAAAAAAGGTCAAAATTTCAAAATTTTCTCCGGCGCCGAACCAAAAAAAAGATCAATTTTCTTAAGAAAATGGCCGAAAATTCTCAAAAATTTCTCCGGTGGCCCCTATCGGAAAATAAGGTCCGTGATTCTATGGGTTTTCTGATTAAAAACAACAAATTGCTCGCAAAAATAATCTGTAGGGAACAAATATGATGCATAAAATTGATTATATTTTAGAATTTTTGCTTTTTTCTAAAAGTGTCCTTATTTTTGAGGATTTCCCCCAGCGAAATCCTTATTATCGAAATCCTCGTTATCGGACATTTATTTGATTATTTTCAGGATGGAAGTGATGGATCAATATGAAATTTTGTGTTTTCGATAGAATGTCGGCGGAAAAAAGCACCCCCCCAAATAGTTGTCCTTTGTCGATAGAATTTGTCTATTTGTCGAAATATCAATGGTAATTTGCGTTAAATCGTCGACAAGACATCGACATAGGACAGATTTCCGTCGACAAAGGATATCGACAAATTTCTTCAATTTGCGTTGGCTACAATCGACAAAGGACAAATCGACAAAGGACAAACTATCGATATCTTAAGTCGATGTCCTTTGTCGACACTAATTTGCGTTGGCCCCAGATCCCATGATTATTCTATCGTCCCGCATTCATCCCTTTTTCTTCTTCTATCCATATCTTTATTCCTTATCATTTTCTTCATCCTTTTTCTTCTTCAATTCATTTTTCTTCATCCTTTTGATCGGGCTCTGTAGCCAGAAAAATTTTTCGGGAGGGGTAGGGACTGACAGATAGAATTGGCTGAGCTGTGGCCATTCCCGTCCCTAATAAATGAATTGTGGGGGAGAATGTTAAGGGCGGACCAATAAACAGAAGTTAATCTCCCTCCTCCCCAACAACTCCAAACAGCTGGCCAATTTCCTTTCAAAATCTGAGTGCAAATTTCGCAATCCAAAAGGAGCGAATAATTAGCCATGTAAGTACTGATCCATTATTTTTTACCCAAAGGTTGGAAATATGCTCTTATCTGAAGCGAAAAAGTGTTCATTGAAATAAAAATTTATTAATTTTTCCTTGCAACAGGTGTGAATTTATTAGGGTCTTTGCTACTTTTCTTTGCTAGGCCCTTTCTACATACTGTTTGATGAGAAATAAAATAAACAAAAGTGGGAAAGGCGCAGTCGGGGAATCGGATGGGAATCAATTATGTCGGCCAAATACTTTTTCTTATCCGATCGTTAAATTTTTTGTAATTTTCCTTGCTAAATAAAAGGTTGGGACATTTCCTAGGCCCTTACAAATTTTCTTGCTATAGGTTTGAATTTTTGTTAGTAATTAGCCTAGCCAATATACATATGCTACTTTTGGTTGTATTTTACTGTCCATAATTGCTACTTCTGGTTGCTTTGTGCTAGTCCCCTAATTGCTACTTTTCATTGCTAGAGTTGGGGTACTTGCAATTGTTCCTTTCATTAGGTTGGGGTTTTAGCTATCCCTTATCCTTTAGCTGCGACTTTTGGTTGCTTTTTTTGCAGTCCCAAACGCCTTGTATTTATAGGTGATGTTTTGGCCTTTTAGGCGTTATGTATCTATTGTGACTTTTCTTTTGTTAGTCCCTATCCTCTAGCTGCTATTTCTTCCATTTGCAAGGTCCCATCCTATGGTTGCAACTGCATCAACCCTTTTGCCGACATTGCATTTTGCTATGGATTGGGGCCTTTGCTACTTTTCGTTCTTTTCATTGCGATAGGTAGGGGCTTTGGTACTTGTGTAGCTGGGGTCTCTGATTTGACCCCCAAAATTTTGAAAAAATTTTTTCATTTTTTTATTGTAAAATGTTATTAAAAACATCATTTTAAGAATAAACAGGGTACAATTCAGCAATTTGGGACCAGAAATGGAAATAAACATCGGGTCCATCGAATTGGCGACGCCACAGAAAATCATACAAATAGCTCGCGAAAACAGATCTAGCTGTTCCGTATCGACTTTTGTGTCCAGCCTTGAATTTCTGCCACGTGCTCTCAATCGTCTGTGTATGCTGCCCTGACGTAGGATCCACAAATCCACAAAATTTTGGAATTTTGAAAAAAAAATTTTGGAATTTTGAAAAAAAATTTTTTGAAAATTTGAAAAAAAATTTGAAATTTTTGAAAAAAATCATAAAAATTTTTTTTGCGGAAGTACATTGCCATTTGGGATTAACACGGTTTTTTGTCCATTTGTAGCGCATTGCTTTGCCGCAAATTCTTTGAGTGTGAAGTAGTCCAATTTCCTTGAGCCATTGTTCAAATAGTTCATCCGATAAGCTCAATTTCTCGAATAAATCGCGAAGAGTGAATTTTTTTAGCTCTTTTATTATTAATTTGAGGCTAAAACAATAATCAAAATGTATTTTTAATAACATTTTACAATAAAAGAAAAAATTTTTCCAAAATTTTGGGGGTCAAATCGGAGACCCCAGCTACACAAGTGCCGGGGCTTTTGCTAATCCTTATCCTTCCTTTTGCGACTTTTGGTTGCTAGCCCCTTGCTACTCTTATGGCTACCCCATTGATTTTCCTTATCTCTAGCATTCTAGTTGTTATTTTCACTTACATTTATAGGCGGTGTTTTGGCCCTTTAGGTGTTATGTATTTTCTCTATCTTTTTCTGTTGTGACTTTTCTTTATGACTTACTACTAAAGAATTCGCTCAAAAATTGTATTGTAAGATACTTTGATCGGCGCCAATTTGGTAAAAAAATCGCAAAAATAAATTCGCAAAATATGACGAATTTCACAATCGCATTAATAAGTATTTAAGACCACAACGAATTTACTACCATAAATTATGTCTGATATGAATGACGCAGTTAATGTTGAATCAGCAGAAGCAGAAGGAGTGTCGGATCCAAAAAAGGTTGACGATAGCCTATCCATCGACGAATTTCCCATGTATTCCTCAAAGGTAAAAATACGACGATTATAAATTATTTGTGGGATTTTCAGGTCCAAGCATTTCTTTCGCAAATGGATGATTCTGAAATGATGCGCCCCGACTTTGATCTGACAACATTCATAAATACTGTTTTCCCCACTGAACAGTCTCTGACTCATTTGGACGTCTTTGTGAAGAAAATAGACGATGAAATTGTAAGAAAATTCATTTTATAATTCTTAAAAACTTGGAAGCATAGGCACAATATGACAAAGAACTGTCGCAGAGTGTAGCTGAACATGGACGATATTCAATCGATGCCAATAACGCATTATTTCAGGTGAAATCAAAGGAGCCAAAAGAAAAAAATAGGGGTTGAACATTGAACTTGATGGTCGCTGACGAGCAAAAAAAAAAAATGAGGATGGCCTTTTAAAAAAAAGAGCAATTTTTTGCTTAGTGACAATTTTTAAAGCTATATATTAAAGGTTGTCAGCGCCATTGGAGAAATTTAGAAATTTTAATCTTTTTTAGGAAAATTTCTATTTTAATTGCATATGTTTTTTAAAGAAATTACAGATTCAATAATATGAGCTGCCTGCGGTCCCATACGAGAGAGCCCTAGTAAATTTTTTGAAAATTTTAAGCTCCTTTCTTATGAAAATTGGTCACTTTCCTTATGTTTTTTTTCGAAATTTTCCAATTTTTCTATCAAGAGGTTTTGAGGGGGTTGGTAATTGGTAAGGAGAGGGGAATATTCGGAGGGCTTTAGTACGGTCCACCTGGTAAGCATAATCCCCTAATATCCTATCAATGATGATTTACGCTCATTTTAATGCATACATAAGATCCTCAGGCTCAATCGACAGTTACCGAATTGGAACAAAAAGTGCGAGAAATCAGAGAAAAGACACTTTGCTCTGAAAATTCGGTTCACGAATTAACAAAAGACATTCGCCAATTGGACATTGCCAAAAATAATTTGACTGATTCAATTGCCACATTGCATCATTTGCATTTGCTTCTAAATGGTGTGAATTCGCTAAGTGAGTTACCAGTTAAAACACGACAAATTATTTTAAGGCATTTGCCTTTAGCTCTTTGGGTCGCAGATCGGAGGTATAAGGACATCGCCACTGAATTGCCGGCAGTTCTGAATGTCCTTCTCCTTTTTGAAGACTATCAACACATTGACCACATTAGCCAATTGACTGCCAAAGTCGAGAAAATTAGGGAACGTCTAACCATTCAGTTGACAAATGATCTAAAAACAGCATTCAAGGCATCAAATAATCCAATGAAAAAGACAAATTTAAGTCTAACTCGTTTTAGTCTGGCCAAATCACCCAACAAACGGGCGAAATGTGTCGTGTTGTGGTAACAAAATAAAAATAAAACGAAATGATTATAATTTTAGAGTGTATTGGGAGGGAAACTTCAAGAGGATTTTATCAAATGGTACATCAGCCAACAACTGGCCATTTACAATGTTCTCTTTTCTGAATCAGAGGATGTTGCGTGGCTGGACAGAATAGAGGAAAGGTATGCGAAAATATTTATGATTATATTCCGTGCCCTAACCAAAGGAGAGCGTTGGGAAAATTCCACCATTCCTGAAAAATTTATAGAAGGTAGAGGAAGAAAAAAAATCGAAAAAAAAATTAGTAACTTTTTTAAAGAAGTTCCAAAATTTCATTTTCGGTAGACCATATCATATCAGAACCTATGCGTTAGAAAAGATTTGGCGTAAACATATCGCCAAAATGATTCAAATAGAATAAACAAACGTTCTTTTGTTTCATTTTATTCATGCGAAAACGCGTTAGAGAAAAAAGATTACAGGAGAATAAAGCGGAAAAGAAAAAGAGTAAATGTGCGCTGACTACAGAACGTAAGAATCACGAAAGGACGAATTCCTCATTTTCTGGTGTGCGCCAGAATTATCTTCATTTATTGTGTATTTCACGACATTCTATTGGTTTGGTAATAAATTTCAGGGCATAATTAAAAATATTCATATTCTAGGCTGAATTGAAAAATTGTAGGCTCTGCGAGTAAATAGGCCTGTCAGATTTTCGAACTCTTTTTTCAATAGGATTGGTCGTTAATGCATCAATTTTAATTATTGGCGCACTTGTCGTTATGTTGGATCTTTTGTCTTTTCTAGCGCTGAAATTTCATTTTTGCCGTCCATGAACCGTCGGCATCCTTTAATATCAGTATTATTCAGAGAAAGCAGAAAAAATTCTTAACGGCAAATTTTTCTTCAAATACATTGCGAGTCAGCCACTGATTATGGCCATGATTGTATTATTAATACGTATTTATCATTTTATTTTAGATACCGTTGGTTTGTTGATAAATTGGGCGAGTTTGAGCGAAGGGGCATAGCAAAAATATTTCCATCGCAATGGGAAATGGGACGGAGACTTGCGTCGGAATTTTGCATTATGACGAAGTGACATTAAACCATACAATTTTAGGAAATGAATATGTTTTTAGGCAAGCATTGGACCGCATGATGGAGAGGCGAAAGGTAGAGTTAGACTGGAAATTGATTGTGCATGCCATCAATCACACCATCATGCTTGAACAATTGCTTGCCAAGAGATTTCCTGCAAAGGATGAATACAACTTCGAAAAGGTATAACGGCAGGAATATTCGTATGGATTTATATCGCAGGAATCAATCTTTTTTTGCAGATTATATGGCCAGTTTTTGATAAACATATGGACATATTCCTCCGAGAGCAACAGGCCAAGCTGTCCAACTTTCTGAATGAATGTGCTAATAGAATTCGTAGTGGGGAAGAAAGGCCGCAGCGACAAACCCATACGACGGCCATTCCACTTCCATCCGGTAGAAAATAATTATATTGACTGTATCAATTTTTTGAATAATATTTATCAACTTATTTATCCCTCATTTTAGCCGCCAACATGTTTTTATTAATTAAAAAAATCATCACAGAATCAGCCAAACTGATCGCTGACACAAATACTGTATTAAGGTGGTTGATTCGCACTTAATTGTTGAATCATTGCAATTTGCAGCAAATTGGTCGAAATATTTCGCCAATGTCTCCGACAATTTGGCCATGGATGTCTTTCAGCCTTTTTGCCTCAAGCAATCACGCAGGAGAGTAGTGGCGGGATCATCGGTGCTTCTTCCAGCATTTTGCAAAATTTGATACGAGACGAAAATGTCGTTAGACTTTCGGATGATCAAAAATTTTTCACATGTTGTGTGCTTGCTACGGCTGAATGGAGTGCTGAAACGACTGCACAATTACAAGAAAAGCTCAAACAAAAAATTGAGGTGATTTCAAGATGGGAATTATGAATGAATATTGTCATTTTGAAAGTTTAGAAATTGGATTTCGCACAGGAAACGGACCTTTTTCACAGCATATCCAACAATGCTTTGATGATTTTGGTACAGGATGCGGAAGCAATGTGTGAGCCCAGTTTGCAGGCGATGACCAAAATGAAGTCAGTATTTCTGGATTTTATTTAAGATATATGAATGGTCCTCACTTTTCAGTTGGTCCAACATTGAACAAGTCGGAGATGAATCCCCCTATGTGTTGGCGATCAGAAAAAGCTTGCGTGCTTCAGTTCCTTTAATAAGGGACTATCTGTCGGATCGGTAAGTTTCTGCAAATTTATATGGTTGATATAATATTGATTTAGGCGTAAATATTTTGCGCATTTTTGTTTAAAATTGGCCTCTCATTTGGTCAATCGATTTCTGGGTGCCATCCTAAAATGCCGTCCCATTTCCATTGCTGGGGCTGAGCAATTGCTATTGGACACACATTCTCTGAAAATTTTTCTTCTCAATCTGCCCTCTGTGGAAAGTTCGATAGTCACCAAACCACCAGCGCAATACACAACCATTGTCAATAAGGGAATGATAAAAGCCGAAATGATACTGAAGGCAGGAAACAATGGCGCAATGGCCTATTTCGTATAATTGCTTTTTTAGGTTGTGATGTCTGACATGTCCAAACCGGAGGAATTTGTTGCGCATTTTGCGAGGATTTTGCCAGATTCCGACACAACTGATCTGCAACGGATTATGGAGATGAGGTCCATAAGGAAGGCTGAACAAAGTCAAATCATCCAATTGTACAAAGCGAAGATCGAAAATTGTTTGTCTTTTTCATAAATGAAATATATTGGGAAATTAAGGCCAAACCCTGTCCGCAACCTCTATCGTTCCACCGTCCACAATTTCATCAGTAACAGTTGCACCCACTCCTAGTTCTTTAATGGCAACTATTGGCGATTCGAGCATGCGGAAATTGGAACGATTAATAAAGAAACTGTGATATCGTAAATATTATATCCTGTCACTTATTAATTTGGTTGTATTATGTACATATCATTTGCATTATTTTTTGATTTTTTGAAAAGGCATAATTTGTTTTACTTTTTATTTTGCATACAATGTCATGCGAATACAGCTTATATTTTTTTACTGTCAAATTAAGAAATCAATTTATTTTAAACAGAAAATGGGCAAAGGACGAGGAAAAGGCACCAAAAAGGGATGGAAACGAATTGATAACAAAAATGCTGATGAGGTGCTAGAGGAAATGCATGAGCAGCGAGAGATGGCATCGAAGACAGATTCGGAACTGTTTGTTGAGGATGTTGAACCGAAAGAAATTGCAAAGGAAATGAAGATGGAACTTACGCGAAGGCAGAGAGCGGCACTTGAGCACAGGATGAGGATTAGCAGGTGGGGTTGGATCTTACGAGCTTACGACTGAGTGGCTGACAATGAGATCGTTATTCCACTATGTGGGGATTTTCGGACACTAAATTGCTGAAAATCCAATCATAGGTAAAAGATGCCGCCGGGATTCGAGTGACATCTCGGGCGGGGTTTGCCCCTTCCCCTTATTACGCCTCTATCAAGATAGTCTTGGGGGCCTGTAGTGAACGTCATTTGGTGGAGGGAGTATGCGACAGAAGGAAGGAGATGGATTAAGAGATTTGGGTGTGGCTGGGAGTCGAACCCAGAAACCAATGCCTAGCCAATATTTGTTGATAATTTAAGGTTGGAATCAGCTGATAACGACATGGAAATGAAAGATGTCAAAGAAGAGATTATGCCAAAAGCGAAAATTAGTGTAAAGGAAGAAGAAACAAAAAAGGTAGCAAAGAATAAGCGAAGGAAGACAGTAAACCATCGAACAACACCATACGATATCTGGGAAGACGAAGGTTTGTTTAAACAATTGGATTGAATTTTTAAAAAAAATATATATTTTATATTTAGATAAAGAACCACAAAATGATGGGAAACACAAAAAACGATCCACATACGTGCCAAGTGTTCTTCCCGCAATTGTTCCGCCATCCGAAGGGACTTCTTACAATCCTCCGTTGGGAAGTTATTTGGTTAGAATAAAAAAATAATAATAATTTATAATAACACATTGATTTGTAGAAGATGATTGGGCAAGTGGTGAAGGAGGAACAACGGATTGAAGCCATTGAACAAAGGATGGAACGTAGAATTGGGATGGATGGAGCAGTGGGTACAAGAATGGTTAGTGACCGATGGAACAGGCCCGTAACGAGCCCGATCATTTCGGGGGGGGGGGGGGGNGGCAAGAGGGGCGGGGTCGACGACGAGCAAAAAAAAAACGAAGTTCGGCGGCCCTTAGGGCCGCCGGAGAAAATTTTTTATGAAATTGGCTGCTTTTTGTACAAAAATTTAGTCATTTTTGGCTTTAGAACAATGTTTAGAGGGTGGCGGCGGCCCTTATCAGGGCCGCCGGAAATTTTTTTTGGAAAAATTGGGTCAGTTTCTTAAGGAAATTGGTCATTTTTTCGCGTCCGAAACAGGATTTTCACTGTATTGAGGGGTGCCGGCGGCCCCGATAGGGGCCGCCGGAGAAAATTTTGAAAATTTGGACGAAATCAACAGGGGGACCCTTATGAAATTTTTTCGACCTTGGGTTTCGGAGGGAGGGGGGCAGTTGCCCCCCTTGCCCCTCCCCTCGTTACGGGCCTGCGATGGAAGCAAAGAATTTAAATTTTTTTTATTAGGCATTACGAGAAGAGTTGCATTGTTTCGTAGGAGAAAGTAAAGGGGAAGAAGGCACGACGGAAGAAGTGAAAGATGAGGTTAATGCAGGTAAGGTAAACTGGTCGGGGGAGAAGGTTATGTGAATGTGATATTTTAATTTAGACAGCAACAAGGAGTCATTGTCAAATAAACCAAAAACGATGAAAGAGAAGAAGCGGCAGAAGGCCAGACGAACGGAAGCGAAAAGAGCAGTGATGGAGAAGAGAGTGCAGGGGAAGAAACAGCAACAATTGCAAAGGTGAGGGGCAAAAGCAGTGAGAGAGGGGGAGGGAGGAGGGAGGGAATGTCAATTGTCAGAATCAGAACATTTGTTTTATCTATTCTGATTTTCATATTCCCCACTTTTAGTTTGAAATCACTGAATCGTGAAGTGCACAGTCTGCTAGAGCAACAACAACTCCATCAATCCCAGCGAAGAAGGGCTAGAGCGGTGAAAGCACTGACGGAACGGAAACGGTTGGGGCGTGGGAAGTTCGAGCCCTATGAGGAGCCGGTGCTTTCCGTGGAAGAATTGCCCGTAAATTTGAGACAATTGAGCTCCCAAGGAAATATCCTCCAAGGTATTTTTCATTGGGATGGAAATGAATTTAATTGTTTTTAATATTTATTTTTTGTTTAATTTCCAGAAAGGATAAAGAGTCTTCAACAACGAAATATTTTGCCCATCGCCGGCGAACGACAACAGCCAAACAAAGCACGATTGAGGGCCAAGTTTGTGGAGAAAAGGTCCGTCAAGGAAGTGACCCGCGACTCAAGAGTGATCTGATGAACTATGGATGTTGTTGTTGGTGTCCATTGGGCTGTGTTATTCATTCTATGGATGAGTGGTCTGTTGTTGTTTGTTATCTCTTTCATCAGACACATTGGGAATACATAACAAGTAATAAATGATGTTGTGGAAGGGCGGAGGAGCAAAAGGGAAGATGGGTAAACAATTTAATGAAATCAAATGCATAATCAGAGATATTTATTGGGATAAATCATGAGGTTAATCGCATATTCATTCATCGGGTCTCATCAGATAGTTTTCAGATTACTTTTGGGCACAAATTTCTCAAGTTTAAATATTAAAAAATTATATATCTTATTTTTAGAGATCAAAACCAAATCTTATTCTAACATAGACCTTTATGAAGTTGTTGAAAAATCAAAAAATAGAAATATTTCCAAAAAAGAATGGTGAAGAATTAAAAAAACAATTGTTGCTTGTTCACGTTTTTGCAAAACTCTACTCCCTCAGTTGACTTTTTTCTCTCCATAATCATCCCATCCATCCCATTCAATTCCTGCAAATTTCGAATGGCTTATTGGTGTTTGATTTGTAAATGTTATCAGTCAGTCGGTGGCAACTCCGTCCGTCTTGGGCAGTCACTTGACTTGACTTCCCGGCCAACCTGTCGTCGATATCACCGATTCCATCAGCTCCTTTCCTATTTCCGAGGAAAAAATTTCATCAGAACTCCCACTACTTATTAGCCACCTCTCCCCCTTCCCATTCCTCCGTAATCAGTCATTCTTCCTCTCCGATCCTTCCGTTCTTCAAAACTCCATTTTGTTGACAATGATAAGATCAGCGGCGGAAGAAAGTGAAGGAATGGAGGGGGGGGGGCAAAGGGAGGAAGTCAAAAATTGCCCATGATGGTATGGACCTTTCCCATTCAATTGGCGTCATAGATCGATCGCAATGTAAACGGCAACTAATCATCCATCATCTGATCAGAGATGTTACTTACACAACAATCTGGCCGCTTTCGGGTCTTTTTCCACATTGGGCATTTCGTGTCCCTTCCCTGTTCACTTCACAATCCTTGATCCCTGCCAGTTCAACACTTTCCATTGGTCCCCCCTTCATCTCTAATTTTTCAATTCGGTTTCTTATCATTTTGCCCCTTCGGGCTCTGCTGATCATGCTCTTCTTCCGTCCCACCCATTTCCCTGTCATATCTTCGTGGTCTTCGTTTCAGACCAAAATTTTGCCAAAAAAATGGAAAATGCTGACAACCGTGGGAAACAATCCTTCTTCCACACCCGCAATGGGGACTCCTCCTACGAGGGCGACCAGCAGCCGATGGCCAAGGACCCCGACCCGTCGGAGACAGCGACTGGGGCCCGACGAGAGTCCCGCCAACGAAATGGCAGCAGTGACCATTCCCTGCTGCTCGCGCAACTGCTCGCCGCCGTCGCCCTTCTCGGCATCGTCACCGCCCTCCTCCTCCAGCTGCCATCCCTCAGAGTCCGAAATCGCATCGGAACGGAAGGACCCGTGCCCATCCACCAGGTGGACCCGCAGATGGCGGAGTGTGCGCGGACATGCAAGTGGGCAACAGGATCGGGAAGGGGGGAGGAATGATAGGGATAAGTGATCAGCAAAAGGTGTGATATGAGGGAGGAGTGAAGGTGATCAAGTGGTGGATGTGGTAGGGGGAGGAGGGTGATCAATGATCGGAAGAAGTGATCAGCAAAAGAGACATCTCTATTGATTATGAGATCGGTGGAAGTGCACTCTGACCGGCCCCATTTTCCANGGGGGGGGGCAAAGGGAGGAAGTCAAAAATTGCCCATGATGGTATGGACCTTTCCCATTCAATTGGCGTCATAGATCGATCGCAATGTAAACGGCAACTAATCATCCATCATCTGATCAGAGATGTTACTTACACAACAATCTGGCCGCTTTCGGGTCTTTTTCCACATTGGGCATTTCGTGTCCCTTCCCTGTTCACTTCACAATCCTTGATCCCTGCCAGTTCAACACTTTCCATTGGTCCCCCCTTCATCTCTAATTTTTCAATTCGGTTTCTTATCATTTTGCCCCTTCGGGCTCTGCTGATCATGCTCTTCTTCCGTCCCACCCATTTCCCTGTCATATCTTCGTGGTCTTCGTTTCAGACCAAAATTTTGCCAAAAAAATGGAAAATGCTGACAACCGTGGGAAACAATCCTTCTTCCACACCCGCAATGGGGACTCCTCCTACGAGGGCGACCAGCAGCCGATGGRCAAGGACCCCGACCCGTCGGAGACAGCGACTGGGGCCCGACGAGAGTCCCGCCAACGAAATGGCAGCAGTGACCATTCCCTGCTGCTCGCGCAACTGCTCGCCGCCGTCGCCCTTCTCGGCATCGTCACCGCCCTCCTCCTCCAGCTGCCATCCCTCAGAGTCCGAAATCGCATCGGAACGGAAGGACCCGTGCCCATCCACCAGGTGGACCCGCAGATGGCGGAGTGTGCGCGGACATGCAAGTGGGCAACAGGATCGGGAAGGGGGGAGGAATGATAGGGATAAGTGATCAGCAAAAGGTGTGATATGAGGGAGGAGTGAAGGTGATCAAGTGGTGGATGTGGTAGGGGGAGGAGGGTGATCAATGATCGGAAGAAGTGATCAGCAAAAGAGACATCTCTATTGATTATGAGATCGGTGGAAGTGCACTCTGACCGGCCCCATTTTCCACAGGATCGAACTGGCCGAAACCATTCCCCAGAACGTGTCCTTCCGCCCCTTTTCC
Source organism: Rotylenchulus reniformis (assembly GCA_001026735.1). NCBI lineage: Eukaryota > Metazoa > Nematoda > Chromadorea > Rhabditida > Hoplolaimidae > Rotylenchulus > Rotylenchulus reniformis. The sequence goes on from LDKF01000888.1 coordinate 47,166, forward strand.
GCCGACCATCCTCCCCTCATCGACTCATCCTCATCTTCCTCCTCCTCCTCGCCACTGTTCCCTCTGGCAATCAGCACCTTTTCCGCTTGGATGCGACTGATCAGCGAGGCCAAACATTCTTTGGCCATTGCGGCCTACAAAACCAGTTTAAGAGGTGAGAGAGATCAATGATCACTGACCAATGATCAATGATCAGCAACAGACTGATCAAATCATTCCATTCACAGGTAAACATGTGCTCGGTGAGTACAGTCGGACCAATGTGTCCTCACACGGAGAGATGGTCTATGATGCGCTGTTACGGGCCGGACAGCAAAAGGGAATTGCCATCCGGATGGTGGAGAACGCGGTGGCCAAGGATAAGGTAAGTACATTGATAAGGCCAACGGAGAAGGATACTCATCTCAGGAGAATATTGAAGGGATTTGTAGTTTTTGCAAAGGGATCCTGTCTTTGGAGGGGACACCCCATCCAGGGACAATGTCAGACTATCCCTACCCATTTCTGTTGTCCCTTCAGGGGGACAACGAGGATGGGTCGTCGCTGTACCGAAGGGGTGCCCTGACCCGGCGCATCCTCAACCTGCCACGGGTTTTCCACACCGGCGGCGTTATGCACTCAAAGTTCATTGTGGCCGATGGGCGTCACTTCTACCTGGGATCCGCCAACCTTGACTGGCGATCGTTGTCCCAGGTAACCAATTTTCGCGGGGATTCCCCCAAATTTCCGAATTCCAGAAGATGGAGTTGGGCGTGTTCGTGCGCGACTGTCCCTGTCTGGCCCAAGACCTTTTGTCCATCTTCGATGTCTATTGGCGAGCATCGGAAGCCAAAACGGCGACAGAAATGCATTCGCTGGTGAAGAAGATGCCGCCGGCAAAGTTCAATGCCCAAAGACCGCTGAGACTCGTGGAGGGCGAGCACCGGATGGCCGTGCATTTGGCGGTAATTAATGCATTCGAAAAGGATGGACAAAATGGGAAATTACAGGCATCGCCCCAGGGCATGAACTGTCCGGGTCGCGGCTGGGACCTGACGGGCATTGTGGACGCGATCAGAGGGGCCCGGAGGCGGATTTATGTGCACGTGATGGATTATTTCCCGATGTTTTTGTACTCACAAAACCGGAGGTAAACAGACAACAGCAAAAAGTTGGATCGATCGAAGCGATCAGTCGGCTGATCCCCTCCATAGGTATTGGCCCCACATTGACAACGCTCTGAGGGAGGCCATCATGCGCGGGGTGCACGTGCGCATCATCGCGGCAGCCCTGCACTTCCCCAGCACGGGTTTGCACTTTCTCAAGTCGCTGGAGACGCTGTCGGAGATCCCAAGCGCCGGATCGGTGGAGGTGGTAAGTTGATTTGGTCCGGATGCCCCGATCAAAGATCGATTACAGAAGATATTCAAAGTGCCCACATCGGCCGAGATCAAACAGTCAGTGCTGAGAAGGGATCGGAGGACGCACAAGAAGTTCCTGCTGACTGAAGAAGCACTGGTGATTGGGACCAGCAATTGGTAGGATGCGGGATGGGCAGGTGATCAGATCAGAGTGATCGGATCATCACTGATCAGGTCCGGGGACTACTTCGAGGCGGCTGGGACCGGGGTGGCCATTGTGATACGCACCCAGGGAAACGCAACATCGCCGGAGAGCACAACGTCAAGGGGGAAATTGATGGAGAGGATGAAGGCCATGTTCGAGAGGGAGTGGGACAGCGAGTACGCACACCCGCTGGAGAAGTACATGGAACGGTGCATGGGGGAGGGGGAGACGGAGGGGCGGGAAGAGGCACTTTGTGAGGGCGAGAAGGACGCGGCACTGTTGGCACCGAGCAGAAAGTGATTAGGAGAGAGAGGCAGCAGAAAGTGATCAGATCAGGTAGGGGAGAGAAGAAGCAACTGATCAGATCAGTTCGGAGAGAGAGGGAAAGAAGCAGCAGAATGGATCAGATCCGAGAGAGCGATAAGATATTTACGAGTGCTCGCCATCATCATTGATCAGCTTTGATTGTTCCAATGCCCATCAACCATTTCACACCTTGTCACTTTTGCCATCTCTGATCACTCAATCCCTTCCCAATTATATTTGTACATTTGCTGTCCCCGTCTCTTCCGCAATTTGCCATCCGATGATCTGTTTGCCTTTGCCTTCCTTCTTTACATATTTGTCCCCCTATTTCTCCCATTTTTGTCCATTTTTTCTCAATTTTTGAACTTTATAAAATATTTGGCCATAATTCTACATGCCTTTATGTTTATGTGTCACTCTCCTCCCCATCTTCTACTTCTGTTCGTGCTCTGGGACACTGCCCTGGGTCCATAATAGCCCAATGCGTCCATGCGACATCTCCTCGTCGGCTCCCCCTCCCCCTCTTCCCCATCCTCCTCCCCCTCCTCCTGATCATCTTCCTCCGAGTCCAATGGATGTTTGTACTGGTGCAGGGATGCCCCGTTGGCCCTCGCTGCCTCTGCCACTGTTTGTTTGCCGATGGAACTTCGGGTCCGGGTCGATGCCAGAGTGCCCTTGCTGGTGAATTCTGTTTTGAGGAGGGAAACCAATGGTCAGAGTGCCCCCGACACAAACCTTCTCTCCTCCCCTCACCAACTTCCCGATCAATCTTTCTGATCACTTACTGATCGATGTTTTCCGTCTCTTTTCTCGATCACTTCTCTTCCCGATCAATTTTCTTCCGATCATTCCCCGATCAATCTTCGATCACTCCTACACTGATCATTCTGACCTGGTCTGTGCCCACTGTTCAGCAAATGCTGATCTCCCTCCACGGGACTGCCGTCCTCCTCTTCTCGAGGCCTCAGGAAAGTGCCGATGCTCAGTGCCTCGGACTGTTCCCGACCCGACCGGGACATCAACACCATTTGCCGTTGGGCTGACAATTCGCGCAATTGGCGCTGTGATTCGCGAAGGTTCAAATACTCGTCCAGCTGGTCCCTTAACCATCGTTTGAAGTGCAAATTCAATTTTTTGGCACTTTGGCGTTTTGTAGTCCCTCCAATGTTGCCCCTCACGGCGTCCAAAGAAAATTAGACTGAGGCACAGGATGAACAACAGGCAAAA
>LDKF01000889.1:0-10610 GCA_001026735.1 Rotylenchulus reniformis
CTGCTCCGGTTCATCTGCATCATCCTGGCTGGCACTGATAATCCTCTCCAACTCCACCACCCGAGTGCCCGGGTCCTGATCAATGGGGTTGCTGATCGCACCCAAAATTGCCTGTATCACAGCCGGCTGCTCAACCCGGTCCGACTTCAGCAGCAATGTGCATGACCGGGCAAATCGGACGGCAAACAAATGATGGCACTTAACAAAGCGAACAGAGGACGTGTACAATAACAAGAGAGATTTACAGCACAAAAATAGATTAAAAAGTGGAGATCCGAGTGTATTGAACAACTAATCCAATCAAAAAAATAAGCAAAAATATCGCAAAATGGAACGGGGATGATGAATTGGAAATTGTGAGATCAAAGATTTAAAGGCATATCAAAAAATAAAAAGGATATGTATCCCTGCCGATTATCGTATGTGCTGCCCGTTGTTGTTCTGTTGTTGGTGGAGGCGTCGCAGCGATTCGCCCAACATGTTGACCTTTATCTCGGTGGCCCGGAAAATGTCCTTGTAGATGTTCAGCTGTTCCTGGAGCACGGTGCGCTTGGATTTCTTGCCTTTAAATAGAACATAAATACATCAAAGCTCATTACATCAATTCTTTTAACTCGCACTTTTTTGAAATGGAATGGAACATTAGAAAAAAAAAACAAAACACACACAAATAACTGGCTTAAATCAGACAATTTTATAAAAAATGAACCAAAAAATCAATCATTTTTCGATATTTTCAGAAAATGTTAAAAATCTTGAAAGGTTCGCTTTTCTTTTTGAGAAATTGTAGTAATTTTATATGCATTACTTCTCTGCAAATTCTGAGGAGCAATATTTGCGAACGGACGTTTGTTGGCCAAAAAATGAAAAGTTGGGGGTTCCATTTTAAATATTAGGCAAAAAAATCCAACAGCAAACAGATATGCCTAAAAAGAAAACACATTCATCCCACCTTCGCAGATCTTGGCAAGATCCGCTTCTAGAGCAGCCCTGAGGTCCGGCTTGCTCATCTGGTATGCATGCTCCATCATGTCGTAGCCGTCGATCAGTGCCAAGCCCAATGTGGTGGGTTCGAATCGGTTTATCCGGTTCAGCACAACGTACTGGCGCTGTTTGATCTTCTCAATGTGTTCCGCGTGCGTTGCATCGGTGCCAATGCCTTTCCGGTCCATCAACGCGATCAGATCCGCTTCCGTCAGGAGCGGAGGTGCCTTCAAAGAAAAGTTTTAATTCAAAATATAATTATTATATTTAATTTCAATTTTAAATATCAAGTTCAGCCTGACGGAGAACATTCAAGATTTTAATTTAAAAAAGCGCATTATTTAAATAAAAAGACCAAAATTTTAAAATTTTTATTAAAGGTATTTGAAGATTATCTATACCTGTGTGAATCCGTTGGCCATCTTTATCTGGAAGTTGGGCAAGTGTTGGCCCAATAGGTACTTGGGCAGCTCTTTGTCCGTCCACCGATCAAAGGGATACACGTTGAGATATGCCTTGTCAGTGATCACCAGGCCAGTAGCCGTAAATATCTCTTCATTCACTTCCACCTGACACAAAAAAATATTTTCCCAAAAAATTTTCGGGAACATTTACTTTGACTTTTGTTTCGTGTCCCGATGCGTCACGAGAAACACAGGCCAGAAAGTGTCGGCAAATCAGATCGTATACCCGCCACTCATCTGGTCCTGGGATGTCGGTTCTTAAGCATGCAAATAATAAAAAACCTAAACTTTTTATTCATGCCAAAAATACTTGTTTGCATTTTTGACTGGATGAATGGGCGGATGTGCCTGGTCGCTTTTGCGTCCATTCCTCGGCTTCGGACCTCCCTTCTGCTGGATCTCTTCTCGTGCATATTGGCCCCATTCATTGTTTAGCGCCATTTTGTCCACAATCCCGGCCAGATCGTAGTCCTTCGGATAGATGTTCGTCTCTGTTCTTAAATTATTTAAAAAAAATAAATAATTTCCGATAAAATTTTTCGTGTTCTACCTTGGGTATGAAATGTACCCCTGCTGGTACAGCTTCTCGGCCGCGTCCACCACCCGTTTGACAGTGAGTTTCAAGTGTTTGCTGCCCATCTTCTCCAACTGGATGGTGTCCATCGGCAGGGGCCTCCATCTGCTTTTTGGGTGCTCGTCCACTTCCTTGACCTTTGCCGTATTTCTTTCTGCATTGCAGGAATCAAAAAGGGCCTAAATTAGAAATTTAAAATTTAAGAAAAAATTGTTTTTTTTTCAGAATTAACATTCAAAATAATCATCAACATCGAGATATGAGACATTACCTAGGCCTCGAAAATTCATATTAAAACTAATCGATTCAAGAAGGTAGCTTGTGGCGTAGCCAGGGAGAGGGAGGTGGGAATTCCGTCCCGAAATGGCAAGACCAAAAAATGAAAAGGGTCTCCTCCGTTAAAAATTTTTTTGAACAGAAGTAAAAAATTGGTCAATTTCCTTAAGAAAAGAATCAAACTGGGTCCAATGGAAATGGAAAAATTAATTAATTTTAGTGGGACCGCGGACGGAGAATAGGGAAAAAATCGAAGAATGGAAAGGAAAATAGAAAAAATTGGCCATTTTATTTAAATTGCTTTCCTGAAAATTTACTTTTACTTAATTAAAAAATGTTCAGTGAAAAATTTGAAATTTTTTCTAATTTTCCCCGTTCAGCTTCCAAAAAATTTTAGTTTGGAAAAAATCCCTAAAAAATCTCATGGCGCCCCCTAATCTGTCGATGGGCGTAATGAGAATTAAGCATTATCTTGCTACAAATCTGACCTGTGCTGCGCCCCGATCAAAGATTTGTGTGGACAATCCTTCTCGCTCCCACAAGAATTCCACACTTCTCCTCTCGTCCCTCCCGCTCAGCTTCCAGAATTCCTCGGCCACAAATTCCTTGTTCTCTTTGTACCGCTCGACCACAAAGCCCAGAGTCGGGAACTGACAGCTCCCATAGCTGATCACCACTTTGGGGTCAGTGAATTCCATAAACTGGTGATGATTGCGCCGCAAATACAGAGTTTGAAGTCGCGTGAAAGCAGCGCCTGAAAAATATTTCAGAAACTTGAAATTTAAAATTATTCTGGAGGATGTAGGACAATAAATCAAAGAGAAATCCCTCCTCCAAAATCGAAAAATTTCTGATGCCGCAGGTCGGGTGCAAAGGGGGTGTCCCCTCTCAAACTCGAAAATTAAAGAAACTAATTCTTAAAAAGAAAATAGCAGAAATTTTCGTTTGTGTTCCCTCCAAAATTTTTGCGCCCTCTACAAAAAATTTTCTGGCGCCGATCCAGAAAGTTCGGAGGCGGGAAAGATCGAAAATTTTGATTTTAAAGTAGATCCAGACAAAATGGTCCATTATGTAGAAAAAATTTTTAGGGTTTCTAAAACCAAGAAAGATTCAGGTCTGGAACCAGGTTTGCTGATTGCAGTCTCGGTCTTACCAATCCTCAGGTCCAATTCCATTCTGCAGTCCACGGCGTCCACCGAGTTCCGGTCGATCAGCACCAGGTTGTTGAGCGCATTTGTCACTGCTTGGTCAGTGATCTCGGAGAAGCGGGCGCGGAACACCCTCAGGTTGCGATTCTCTTTCCGGCACACCGTCACAATTTCGTTGCCGATGAACTCGCCCTCCCGATCACAATCCGTCCAAATGATTAGCGTGTTCGTTTTCCTACTTTCTTGTCTGAAAATTCAATTAAAATAAATTCAAAAATATGAAAATAAACTTCAAATTGGTCTCGATGTCTCGCATTCCGCTGGCGACATCCAAAATGATTTGTCCATCGAACAGGTCATAAATGCGATTGTCGACCCAGACTTTGTAGTCGTTGCTGAAGTTGTAATTCATCAGGTGTCCGGACACGCTTGTGAACACAAAGGTATGGTTGGCGTTGTTGAACGGAGCTAGACATTTGATAAGGATGAATTATTTGAATAACTCAAAAATTTAGGTTTTATTTGGACCAAAAAATTCAGGAGTTTATTTGATCTAAAAATTGAGGATTTGTCTGATCCAAAAAGGTGAGGAATTGTTTATCCCAAAAATTAAGGATTTTATTTGATATAAAAAATTGAGAATTCTTTTGATGCAAAACTGAGAGATTTATCTGATCTAAAAAAACCAAGGATTTATTTGGTCCGAAAATGTGAGGATTTATTTACCAAAAATTTAAGAACTTTTTCCGACCTAAAATTTACCATTTTTCTAGTTAAGGATTTTTAAAAAATCAAATCAAACCTTCAAAAGTGTAGTTTTTGTTGTATTTTGACGGGCCATTCTCGGTCCGTACCCAGCCTTTGGAGAGCAGTTTTGCGATGTTTTTGGCCGCATCATTTTTCTCGGCCACACACAAAATTCTCCGGTTGTTTTGGTTGTGATTCATGTCGTTGTCGGACTGTTGCGTGTCCTTGGCCTTTTTTCTCCCCTTCTTTGAGCTGCTTTTTGGCAATTTCTCAGCAAAATTTTGCTCTTTGATTTTCTTTGGAAATTTGCAAATGGATGAAAAGGATGCGAAAGTGCGATGATGGAAATAATGTGGGGATAGAAAGTGTTTGCTGGTGATGGCGGTCAAGGTTAGTAATTGGCGATGCATGCATTTACAAACATCAAAATCAATGCGGGGCGGTGCATATGAAATGTGTAAAATGACAAATAGATATGCCTAAAATCCTAAAGTTAACAAAAATCCTTAATTTGAATTTGGATAGAATAATTAGCAATAAAAAATTGGGCGGTTAACCCCCGTTCAATCAAGAAGGAAAAATGATTGGATCAGCCATTCAAACATGTTTAACATTAATTTTTAAATTTGACGAGATTGATAAGAAAACTGACCGCATAAGCACTTTCTTCGTATAACACTAAAATGTGGTTGTAATGGGATTACACAATTTTCCGCTTCGCTTACCGCGAATGGTAAAGTAATTGCATTTGCAAAAATTGATCGATTCGTAAATATAATAGGGATGGGAGGAGAATGGGCTGGTCCGGACCTAAAAATTCGGAAAACCGTAAAAAATTGGAAATAAATAAACTTCGTAAATTCTCGGGTAAAATTCTCGTTCGTCTCGCACGACCCTGACAATTCCGGTCTCCGCCAAATTCAGCCCGTCCAATACGACTTGGCCAAAAATGGAGTACAAGCTAACCAAAAATTTAGGATCAGAAAAATTTTTTTTTTAATTTTTCGGACCTTTGAAGGGAATCAAAAAATTCTTCCATTCTTCCGGCCTCATAGTCGTCCTTGATCCGTTGTTCGCTTATACGTAAAAGGTTTTCCAACTCTTTGCCCATTCGCATTTGCATTACGCTTGTTGAAAATGCATTGTTTTCGCTTTTTTCTTGACCATTGTCAGGGGAATTCGTCGCCATCTTTTTCGTTTAAGCAATGAAAAAGAGTGGAATCTGTATAAATATTCTGATTTCGAGGGTCCAAATCTAATAAAATAAAGATGTGCTGATTTTTCAGGATTTTACAAAAAAAAAAATTGATTTGAAATGACCATTTTTAATAAATTTTCTAAATTTTCTCCGGCGGCCCTAATGGATCGGCGCCGCCGATTCGGCGGCTCTACTACAGGCAATTGTGTATTAGTTTGTGTACACATTTTGGCCTCCAAAATTTCGAAAAAAAATTCATTTTTTATTGTAAAATCATCTAAAAACGACTTCCTTAGGTTTTTTTACGCGGATCCGATTCTAACGTCCATTTTGACGCAATGCGTCAACTGACGTCACTTTTTGACGCTGATGTAAAAATCAAAATACAAAATCGGCCAAAAACAACTTTTAGGGGCAGTTTTTGATGCTGAATCCGATTCTGACGTTCATTTTTGAGGTAAATGGTTGATTGAGGTTTATTTTGGCCGATTTTGAATTTTATGAATTTTGACGTCAGCGTCAATATCAGATGAATTCCCAAGGAAATTCATTTCAGATGATTTGTGCAAAAAATCTAAAAATTTTGCCTGGTGGGGTCAAAATGTGGATACAAACTACACAAGTACCCCTTACATCCATACAATGATTTAAAAAATGTCTTAGGTAAAGATGAACAAATACAGTTAAAATGAAAATTTGGGTGCCGATTGAATTGCTTTGAACCTAGAATTTTATGAAGCGAATCTTTCACTAAAGTGACAAAGAAACATAATGGCAAAAGTGCACACAGAGAAAAGATGCAGAGAGAAAATACATAAAGAAAACTTCCTGTTCATGTTCATAGTAAAATCTTAAAGCCCAAAAACAAATTTCCAATTCAATAGCATTTTTACGCTGATTTTAAATTAGCATAGCAAGAAATAGCAAAAGAATTTTCAAGGGGGGGGGGTGAGGTAAAGGGTACTTGTCCGGTTTATGTCCACATTTCGATCCCCCCCCCCCCCCCAAAAAAATTTTTTCAAAATTTTTCAATTTTTTATTGAACAAAAGATTTCATGGTTAATTTTGGACGCTGAATCCGATTCTGACGTTCATTTTGACGTAATGCGTCGTTCGACGTCACTTTTGATGCTGACGTCAAATTTTTTTGTAAAATCATCTAAAAACAATTTCCTCTGGGTTATTTTTGTCGCCGAAACCGATTCTGACGTCCATTTTGACTAAATGCGTAATCTAACGTCACTTTTTGATGTTAACATTAGAATCAAATTCAGCGTCGAAAATACCCCAGGGAATTCAATGATTTTACGGAAATTTCGTTTTAATTTTTTGACGTCATTGTAAAGAAAAGTGACGTCAGATGACGCATTACGTCAAACTGGACGTCACAATCGGATTCAGCGTGCAAAAGTACCTCGGGGAAGTCACATTTCCAATAAAAAACGATTATAAATATTCAAAATTTTGGGAGGGTCAAAATGTGGACATAAACCGGACAAGTACCGGGTAAAGTGCAAGATCGGGTTTTCAATTCTAGCTCGAATCTCAAATCAGATTTATTAGTGATGCAAAAAAAGGAGAATGGACAAATACATTTTTGTATTTTTCTTAAACGACTACAATTTCGCATAATCTGTACTCGCATCGAAGGAGAGGAGGATACTTGAAAAATCAAAATGAGAAGTCGGTATCGCGTATCGATAACGTTTGTTAAAATAAAAAGGAGCGATTTCTCTCTCATTTTTAGCATGAAACTTTCATTTCAGGAGCCCGACTTTTCGTTTTCTATAAATTATTGAAGCGATTGTTTTAAAATTTCTATGTTCAATGTCGCTAACCCCGATTTTTCGCATTTTTCTGCTCTGAATATCGAATGATCTGAATATCGAAACAGCCATAACTTTTTTGTAAGACTTGTTAGACCAAAAGTATAAAAAACAAATATATGCAGAATTTTATGCTCTATCTTTTAGTATTTTTAGTTTTTCAAATTTCTGCAAAAATTTTTGAAATTTTTCGAAAAACCCCGATTTTTCGCATTTTTTCGAAAATTTCGAAAAATTTCAAAAATTTTCCGGGAAATCCAAAAAACCAAATAAGCCAAAAGATAAAGCATAAAATTCTGCATATATTTGATTTTTATACTTTTGGTCTAACAAGTCTTACAAAAAAGTTATGGCGTAAATACAGCATTTGAATTTCTTGGCGAGAATGTGAAAAAAGAGCTACGGGTATTTCTTTACGAAAAATTCCTCCTTTTATATTCACTAAAATCAGCGCAAAAAATCCATAGAAATGAAATTCTTTTTCCGCCTCTATGATTTTATGACGCGTAAACATTCCATGTAAATTTTTGTTTTTTTGTTTCTTCTTATTTTATTATATGCAATTCTTAAACATTTAAGTAATCAAAAATTTTTTCTCGATATCGATTCCGCAAAAATTTCGGCAATACTGATCAAATGATTTTTTGACCCAAAAGTTGGAAATTGGCTCGTTATCTGAAGCGAAAAAAAGTGTTCGTTGAAACGAGAGAATGCTCATGAAAAAGTGTTGAAGAAAACGAAAAGAGTGCTCATGAAAAGGAAAATGCATGCTCATTGGTACTGTAGCACGTCCGCTAACTTTTGGGTCAAAAAACCTTCGTATCGTACACTAGATGTCAACCCAAAATATCACCACACCCAAAATATCACCTCGCAAAGGGAGTTACAAAATGCCTAAAGGACAAAACATCGCCTAAACCCGGCTATCTATCGTTTTCCCGTGGGGGGCTTAGGCAAATGCACGGTTCAATAGGTGCGGGCTGGAAGATTATTAATTTTAATTAGAAATTTTATTATTGGGCTCGCCGAAGGCGAGCCCAATGATAAGATTTCTAATTAAAAATTAATAACCTTCCAGCACTCACCTATTGAACAGTCCTGCCTCTTATTTTTCACTCAGAAAGGACTCAAATCTATTTTATTTAATTTTTTAAATTTCTCTTAAAATTTTACCATATTTTTAATTAATTCGTAGATGCTATAATTTGTTTTTGGACATTTCGTCCTTTCGACATTTTGTTACATACAGTATTATTCGACCCAAAATATCACCACTTTTAGCATGGTGATATTTTGGGTTGGTGATATTTTGGGGTGAAGCCCGTACACTATATTACATTAGCAAGTAGCGCCATTGCATTGTACCTTTGCTTTTCAGTTCTTAACTTATCTCATTTAACCTTCACTTATTTTCCAGCAGAATTCTCTACTCGTTACTCACCAAACTCACACCACCTAATCCTAATGAATAATGGCCATGACGATGCCGTCTCCGTCCGCCCTCTTCCGCTTCGCTCTGCTCACACTCTTCTGGGCGCTGTTCCGGCTGGGCGCCTCCGTGCCCCGTGTCCGCCACTTCCATCCGCTGGTCACACATCTGCCGCCCATTGTCCAGCTCCACGTCCTCCGCCATCTCAACCGCTCTGACCGCAACAGCTTCGCCATGGCCTTCCCCTGGTGGTGCTGGCTGGTCCACGCCTACANGGGGGGGGGGGCTAAGGGGGGCTGAAGTTCCCTCAAATTCCAAGACCTCCAAAAAATGAAAAGGGTCCCCCTGTTGAAATTTTTTGCGAATTTTTTTGAAAAATTTGAAGAAAAAATGACCGATTTCCTTCAAAAATCGTCAAAATTTTCTCCCGAGACCACCTCCCCCGAGAAGTGGTTGGATGTCTACTGTCGGAAAATAAAGTTGGAAAATAAAAAATTTTGAATTTTTTTAAAACGCAAAAAAGGCGTTTAAGTCATTTTTTTTTGAAATTTTATATATAAACCCCCTCCCCTCAAATCTTCGGCTCGTTACGCCCGGAAACACATATCATTGACAATTAAATGTGAACACGAGCTTTCCAAGTCTTAAAATTTAAAATGTATTTTTTAGATGCTAAAATAAAAGACACCAATATATTTTAGGTTCATTAATTTGTGGTCTGTAACGTAAAATATCGACTATTCATGATTTTTGAATAAAATATTCAGTTTGCAACGAAAAAAATCTATATATGCAGGTTCTATTTACAAGTTAGTTTGCTTCCGTGTAGCCCTTAAGCTTAAGCCCCTAGAAAAATAGCAGGGGCGTAACGAGCCGAAGATTTCAGAGGGGGCTATGTACAAAATTTTCCAAAAAATATATGGTTTAAAACGCGGTTTTTTGCATTTTTAACGTTAAAATAAATCGAAATTTTTTATTTTCCTACTTTATTTTCCGACAGTAGAAGGTGGTCTCCGGCGGCTCCATAGGGGCCGCCGAAGAAAATTTTGACGATTTTTGAAGGAAATCGATCATTTTTTTCTTCAATTTTTTCAAAAAAAATTCCCCAAAAATTTCAACAGGGGGGGCCCTTTTCATTTTTTGGGGTCTTGGAATTTCGGAGGGGGCTTCAGCCTTCAGCCCCCCTTAGCCCCCCTTCGTTACGCCCCTGAAAAATAGATATCAGATTTTGCTTATTGTAACGTATACTAGTACTAGTAGTAGCCCGGAACAGCTGGTTTCACCCCCGCGCTAGAAAAATGATAATAACTTTTTTCAAGTTAAACTTAGAGAAGTGAATTTGGTGCCAAAAGATAGCCCTAAATGTCTACTATAAATTTGCAAGAACAACTTACCGATTTGGCCAAGCAGGAAAAAAGTTGTGGCCAAGTTAAGCCATAAAATCGTGGTTTTGGCCAATGGTCTGGCCATAACTTTTTTTTCTACTTGGCCAAACCGGATAATTCTTTCTGCAAGTTTATAGCAGACTTTTAGGGCTATCTTTTGACACCAAACTCATTTCCCTATTTTTACCTGAAAAGAGTTATGATCATTTTTCAGTCATTTTTCTAGCGCGGGGGTGAAACCGCGGGGGTGAAACCAGGTGCACCGGTAGTAGCCAGTCGATAAATGAATGGTGATTTTTTTTAGCATTTCGATCATTGATGTTTAATTTGGCCATAACTTTTTTTTCTACTTGGCAAATCCGGATGGTCTCTTGCACTTTTATAGCAGACATTCAGGCCTATCTTTTTATACCAAATTCATTTCTCTAGGTTGCGCTTAAGCTGAGGTATAGGCAATTTTTTAATCTCCACACCGAAACAGCCACACTGAAACGTCCCCTACGTATGGGTCCCCCGCTGACCACCCCCTTGTACGGGTGCACATCATTTCCCCCCTCCCCCGGTCGTTTCCCCCCCCCC
>LDKF01000889.1:27466-45298 GCA_001026735.1 Rotylenchulus reniformis
GGGGGGGGGGCAAACAGGCCCCCCAAACCGCCAACTCGAAAAAATTTTTTCATAAGGGTCCCCCTGTTGATTTCGTCTAAATTTCAAAAATTTTCTCCAGCGGTCCCTATGGCACCCTTTAATAGTGTAATTTCAGCAAAAATGATCAAATTTCTTGAGAAAAATGCCCTATTTTTCCCAAAATTTTCCCCGCCAGACTTCCTTTTCCAGGAAAATAAAATTTTCTGAAATAAAAATTCAAAATTCGATAAATACACCCCTAAAAACAGATATAGCAGTTGCGAAAAGGCACCCCTAAAAATTGACTTTTTAAAAATTTTCTACACGCCCCCCCCCGAAATGCTAGGCTCGTTACGCCCCTGTCTATTGGATACAAGGTGCTAGCTCGTAGCGCCAAAAGTTGGCCATGCAACATGTCCAAAAGTCAAAAATGGCCACCAAAACTTATGGCCATACATCTATGTACCTCCTCATTCTCCGCCGCCTTCAACGGCAAATCGGGCCTCTTTGCGCTGCCGACGAAGAAAGCGTAGGCGCCGTAGCGGAAGCCGGCCACCACGCGCTGCTCCGTGACGCTCTTCAGGTTGTCCACGGCGGTCAGCACCCCATCATCCCTACATACAATGGACTTTTTCGAATTGTTCGGGGTGCCGGGTCTTTAAAAAAGGCCCAATGTGGCCAATCTGGCCTAAAACTTTTTTGTTAGACTTGTTAGACCAAAAGTATAAAAGGCAAAAATGTTCAGAATTTTGTGCTGATTTGAATGGTATTTTTAATTTTTCGAAATTCGGTCAAAAAGTTCGAAATTTTCCCGAAATTCGGAAAATAAGGGTTTTTAGGGGATATTTCGAACTTTTTGGCTGAATTTCGAAAAATTAAAAATATCATTCGGATCAGCACAAAATGAACAATTTTGCCTTTTATACTTTTGGTCTAACGAAATCAAAAAAAAGGGATCAAAAAATGGACAAACTCGGCATCGAAGGCCATCACGGAGGCGAATTGATCATATACGGCGCGCACGAAAAGGCGCCCATCCGCGGGGGACAGCACTGCGCGGGCGGATTGGGTCAGATCCGGGTAGGAGAGGCGCCGGACGGTACACTGATCGGGGGAGTGGGCCGAGTCGGCACTGATCGGACGGCAAATCCTGATCCGGGGATGGGGATCAGGATCAGACGAATATGATCATTATCGATTGATCAGGATCATCAGATTAGCTCGTAACTCCGGGCTTCAACTCACTTGCAACTTCTGTTGGTGCACGCGATCAGTGTCGGTGTGGGCTCCAACTCTATGCGGAGATCAAGCAACTGATCAGCATCTTCCGCCTGATCACCACCTTCGTCGTCGATCAGCGGAATTTGCCAGGATGGTTCTGTTGTTGTGGAGGAATTCAGGGGGAAGAGAGCGATTGAGCGATCGACGGCGACGACGAAGAAATCTGCCCCCGAGGCTATGCCTGGAAAATGGAGACCAAATTTCGGGTAAGTGGTTAGAAATTTCGAAAATTCAACTCAAATTATAAAGTTGGGCCAAATTTGGCCAAANAAAAATTGCTCTGGCCCTGTCACAGACCCCGAATCTGCTGGTCCTGGCCAAAAGCGGCGATCACCGGACCCAGCTCCTCGCTGCTCCTGGTGTTGACCTCCTCAATGCTGATCGCCCAAGAAAAATCCGGAAGGATGAGGAGGGAGAGGAAGAAGAGGGGAAGGAGGAAAAAGGAGCGGGAAGGGCGAGAGGGCCCTGGGTCATCCGGAAGCGCCAGCTTCAGCAGAGGCGGAACAACGGATGAAGAAGATGAATAAATAGGAGGATGGAAGAGAAGAAGCGGAAGGAGAAGAAGAAGAGTTAGGCAATGTGAAGGTGATCAGATTGGGCCAATTGTATCTAGTCTGGAAGGGGACGCGGATCAAAAGAGATCGGAGAGCTTGGCCAATAGTGTTTTGATCAAAAAAGCGGTAAGTCTGATCGAGAATGATGGGGGGGCGCTTTAATATCATGGAAAGTAGAACGACCTACTTCGGCCTTGCTCGAAAATTTTGTCTTCGGAAATCGGATGGCCATTTAAAGCTCTAAGGCCAAATTGTGTAATAAAATGGGCGCAGAGAAAACGAAAAAATAGATTTTCAGATCAAATTTGGACAGAAATTTGAGCTCAAATCCGCTTTATTTTTGTAAACAATTCATTCGCCTCACAATTTACGCCCGTAACAATGGGCGAGGGTGGGGTAAAAGTTCGCGGAAAATTGCAAAAATACGGTGGGACCGAATTTAACGATTAGTAAGGGGAGGTGGGGGAGGGGGGAAGTGATCGGCGGGGGTGGAGGGGCGAGAGATGAGTCAGCCGCCGATGTCGGCTGGCACAACTTCTACCAAGTTTGGTGGAGGTGTAAATGAAAAGTCCAAGGATCAGAGGGGGGCATATGAAGAATGGATGGAAATTAAAACAATTTTCTTCAAATGTAATGGGTTTGCCATACAATTTGAGTGATGTTCCGCAGGTCCCCTCTAGTGTTAGGAACAAGACCAAGACCGGTACCAAGATTGGGTCACTGACAACTCGTCCCCTGACACTGATCCCAAGCGTGATAACTCGCCGCCTTAAACGCAACCAAGAAAAATGCTCTTGGTGTCAAAAGATAGGCCTAAATGTCTTCTACAAACTTGCAAAAAGAATCATCTGAATTGGCCAATTCCGCAAAAGTTATGGCCAAGATAATCACTTGTGTTAGGAAAAAGGTCGATACGAGTGATTATCATGGCCATAACTATTCTTGTATCCGGCCAATTTAGATGAGCTTAGACTCATTTCATAACTAATTTTATGCTCTATCTTTTGACCGCAAAATGTTCTCTTTATGCTCTATCTTTTGACCGGTCAAAAGATAGAGCATCTATCTTTTATGCTCTATCTTTTGACCCAAATTTTATGCTCTATCTTTTGACACTAAGTAAGAGTATTATTGGTTGAGTTTAAGCCGAGTTATCACGCTTGGAATCAGTCAGGGGTCGAGTTGTCTTGACCCCGCCAAGATCGGTACTTGTTCGGTTTAAAAGGTCCCGCAAAAAATTTCGAATTAATTTCACAGAACTTCTTCTTTTTTTGTATATTCTGAGGTTTTCAGCAGGGTTGCAGAATCCGATTCTAGCGTCAGCAGAATCGGAGTTATCCTCACATTTGACATGAGTTTCGCGTGAGCTTCAAAATATTCTCGCGTCAAATATTCAAAAATGCATGAATGGACAGGGAAAGGGACTTAAAGGTAGGCCAAGGAAGCTGGTGCAAATATTGATTAGCAAAAATTGATAATCATATGTATTAGCCTTTTAAAAAGTTGGGTAAACAAAAAATGATTCGCATCAACTTTTAGTGCTATCGGAGACCGGTTCGCCTCGGATCCATCCCCTCCCCCTCCCCCAACCACCGCGATCATGGCGTCAATGGCTGAGGTGACGTAAAGCAAACTTTTGTTATGTGAAGGAGAGAGAGAGAGAGAAAAGGAGAGAGAGAAGCAATTTTTAGGGACAAATTCGCGATTAATAGGCACGATGAAAATGGAGGGAGGTAGAGGCTAAAATGGAAGAGATGAGAGGGGGAGGGGCGAGCGAACGACCCAGCACATCGCATCGAGGGACGTTGAGTTGGCGTGATCAATCAATGGGATCGATCGGCGGAAAATGGATTACAGGGACGAGAGCGGTAGAGTAGGAGAGGGGGCCCGTTTTTTGACTTTTTGGCCACAAATTGCAAAGGACCCCGGTGGGCAGGAGGGGAGAAATGCTATGGGATGGGCCAGGAAAAGTAAACAAATTGGGCCCAATTTTGTAACGGGGAGATAGGGGAGGGGGAGACATGTGCATCCAAAACCCCCAAAAAATCACATTTTGAGATGACACCGAATTGGGATTCTCACGACCTTGGTTCAAAAAATTGGTCGTGTCAATACCCCCTTCCTCGGTTCCCATCACATCACATCATCCACCTAAAATTGGCCCCAATTTTTCGTCGTCAAAAAATGGAAAACCCATGAAAAGATGGGAAAAAACTCAAAGAAACCGCCGAAAAAATTCCCTGTTCCCCTTCAAAAAAAAGGAGAAAAAATGAGTACGGAAACAAACAACAAGTAGGAAGAGAAGATAGAACAGTGAAGAGAATCGATTCGGGGGAAAGAGAAGACTTTACCACAATTTTTGGGGGCAAATGGGGAATGGGAAGGGGCAATGTTTTCGTCGAAAACGACGACGAGAACGAGGAACGACGACCTTTTGGCGAATGTTTTTCGCTGTTACGAAATCGCTTTAAATAAAATTTGGAAAATTCAATTTTTATTTGCAAAAAAAAAAGACAGTAAGTGAATGCAATTTGTTGTTATGGAAAAAATAATATAAAAAAGATGGAAGAAGATGGCGGATGGGGAATAAGTATGGTCTGCTGATGAGGATGTGGAGGGATAGATAAAATATGGAGATAAGAGAGGATAAATTTGTGTAATATGTATAAGAAAAGGTAAAAATAATGGGGATGGGGGAGGATCAGGAGGAGAGCACAAAAAATTGCAAAAAATAACTGATAAAAAAGGCAAAAAAGTTACGTGAATGACAAAAAAATAGGTTTTAGGCAAGTTTGTAGAGAAAATAAAAAATAAAAAAAATGGGAAGAAAAAATAATAAAAAATTATCTAAGGGTATGTTTTAAAAAATCAGATCTGACTTGCGTCCATTAGAAGTCAAAGGCCGCCGTGGTGTCCTCCAGTGATGGATGTTTATCTATCCGACCGATCAGCCGATCAGAGCCGATCGGTCTGTGTGACTAATCGTGGAAAATGTTGTGGCGAGTCCGCTGATGAGGGGTGTAAAAAGGACCACTGCTGTAAATATGTTGATGTTGTTCCCTGGGGAGGGAGGATGAATTGGAGAGAGACATGGAAAAGAAGAGAATAAGAAGAAGGGATGTATGTACATGAACAAATTTAAATATGAAATTGGAATGGTGGAAAGGACCGCCCAAGGAGTGAAAAATGTTGCACAAATAAGTCCCAGCGGAGGCAATTCAAACAGATTCATTTCTGTTCATTCATGGCCTAGATCTGGCCATAGAAATGTTGAATAAATTGTTAAATTTTATTTTTAGAAATCCATTCTCCCCACCCTTCTTTAAATGTCGCGAGACTTCTCTAAGTTCAACGCCTGCAACAATCTGCGCAGAGCAGATGGGCGCCCGGTATTCGTCAAAGTTGCGGATTGTGAACGCAAAGGAGGCTGTACCAAGTGGAGATGCGACGCGTTTACAACGAGCAATGGCACCTGCAACAAAATCATGGACTCGGGAAATCGTGCATCCCATCTACGAGCCTGCCACAAAGATCTGTTCGCCATCATCAACCCACTTATAAGTGCAAATCATCCCAAGATGGCAACGCGTGAATTGGAATACATTTGTCTGGCGTGTGATCAAACAATGAACGACGGTCATCACTTGAGCAAGCATCGAGGGTAATTACCCCTTCGTAATAAAATTTTTTAATAAACAATTTTACATGAAGACTACGGTGTGCCGCTGGTGACCGTTATGGCTGCCCTAATTATGGAAAGATTCAACAATTTTTTATGTTTTTGTACAACAAACGGCAAAAGGAACACTCAACACCGGCACAACGCGAAAAACGACTTGCTAGCTTCCGTGAACATTTTGACAGCGTAGATGACGACGTCGAATTGTGTGGTGCCGTCTACCTCAAATTTGACAGGCAAGTTCCATTTGGATTGGCAGCTTTGGTTTACATTGGGCAGTCCGGAAATGTGCCGATACGCTTGCAAAAACATCAACTATACGACTTTCTTGCCGGAGAAGAAAAGGACACCAGATGGCGATTTGTTATTCTCATGAATAATCTGCCAGTATTAGCTGCACGAATACTGGAATGTCTACTTCTTCACTTAATACGTGAGTTTTTTTTTGTATGATGCCCTATGACCAATATGCCTAGCATTGGACAAGCTGCAAAATACCCTGGTTCCTTGGCCGCGAACAGAGTGGCTAAAAGATCGCCCAAATCATCATTGGTTGCATGACGCTGGAAATCTGCTCCTAGACAAGATTGACGAGCTGATCGAACTGGTAAATCATTGGGTTTTTAGCAAATGGGGACATTTTCATAAGAACTTTTAGCAGTTATTTTGTGAATTCTTTGTTTACAGGGCCCAGAACATCCCAGCGGGGGCGGCTACCGGCGGCCGCCCGCGGCTATTACGGGGGCAAAGGCTGGGGCGGTGGGAGCAGGAGGAGGAGGGAGCAGCAGCGGCAGCGGATACTACGGGGGAGGAGGAGGAGGGAGCAGCAGCGGCAGCGGATACTACGGGGGAGGAGGAGGAGGGAGCAGCNCTAGGGCAAGGGAAGAGCATTTATATTTGAGGCATTTGTAAACATATTGCAAAAAATTATAAAATTGGATGATATATTGTGTTATCTGTTTATCATTAATGAAAAAGTGCTGGGACTCAAAAAGTCTTCCGGGACTCAAAGGATGGTTAGAGTCCCAAGACGTCCTTCCTTTTAACTAGCGCCAAGATTTCTCTTTCTCCAATCTAGGCCCGGCACCAGGGAGGTTCCAGGGGGGTTCAAGGGGTTCAAGCAAGTGCCCCTCCCAAACTCGAAAAATTTAAAGAAAAATTAAAATTTTCTTAAGAAAAATGCACTTATTTAAAAAAATTGGATTGTGCCCTCTCCAAATTTTTTGTACCCCTCTAAAAATTTTTCTGGCACCGGTCCTGCTCCAATTCCGGACCTAAATGTTTCTCCCATTCCGGGTGTTTCCATGACACAACATGAACTCGTGCAATTTCGTCTAAAA
Organism: Rotylenchulus reniformis; assembly: GCA_001026735.1. Taxonomy (NCBI): domain Eukaryota; kingdom Metazoa; phylum Nematoda; class Chromadorea; order Rhabditida; family Hoplolaimidae; genus Rotylenchulus; species Rotylenchulus reniformis. The sequence goes on from LDKF01000889.1 coordinate 34,321, forward strand.
TCGCCAACAAATGGGGCTCGTCGAAGCCGGGGAGGACGGGCATGGTGACTGCTCGTGGGCTGAGGTCCTCCATCAGGATCAGTCCGTTGTTGTTGTGGCGATTGTAGTCGGAGCCGAAGTAGAACTTGGGCACCCGCAGAGTCGGGTCCAGGGACGGAAAATACTGGTAGAAGGCGATTTCCAGCTTAAAAAGCGAACATAAGCTCTTAAAAATTTAATTCAAGTCGATTTTTTGATATTTTCCAGAAGCAAGCCCTTCGTGGTAGAACTTTTCAAAAAAAAAGACTTTAATTATTAGAATTTCCCCGAAATTTTCCTATAACATTGGACTTCCAAAAAATCCCATAGATCAGTTTTTTGATGCCGAAAAATCAATTTTCCTGAGGTATTCGAACCTCCATAGCTTACAATTATCCACTAAGCCACTGAAAGAGTTTTAGTCACCGAACCGAAAGTTTCTCATCTGAAAAAAACTGGATTTTCTAAGAATTTTGAATGAAGTGCCGTGTTTTTGATTTTATTCAACGGGGTAAATTCTGATCTGTAATCTCATTAAAAATTTGGGCCTAAACTTTAAAAGTATGTTTGTTCGCAACAAAAACTGAATTTCTGCGGAAATTTTTTTATTGTAATCCAGGAACTTGTTGTACAGTTACTGATCCATTTATTTCTTTTACCTCGTATCGGCAATGAGTCCAATTTATGAAACGAACAAAAATATTATCAGAGAAAGGGAAAAAAGACAGATCGCCAACACCAAAATTAGAGTTCAAAATTTTGAGAAAACCAGTTTCAGTACCCAGTATCAGTAGTCGAGGAGTACCAGTACACAGTACTCAGTGTTAAAAAACTGGAAAAAACTGAACTGGTTTTAACACTGATGGGCGAAAAATACCAGTTTCAGTACCCAGTGCACTGGTGAATACTGTCAGTGCCACTGAACTGGTTTGAACTCTAACCAAAATACTTTCAAAATTGAAAACTAGCAACCGATCCTATCCTATATTGAAGGAAAATTTTCGTTGTAATAATTTCTGATATTCACATCTTCAAACGATTTGAGGCAAAAAAAAACAAATGGACCAGTATGTACCTTGTGGGCGATGGCGAGGAATTGGCATGTTTCCTCCTCCATGGGGTCCTCCTCCTCTCTCTCCTTCTCCGTCTTCCCCTGTTGCTCCTTCAGTTGCCCCTTCTTCAGTTCGTTGTACTTCGGCCCCGGGATCTTCATCACCACACTGCTGGGCAGTCCACCACCATTGGGCTGCTTCCAGTTCAGCGTCAGTCTGAGTATGGACGACATGAACGCGGCCCCACCGGTGATGTCCTGAGGATTTTCACGGAAATTAGTCGGTTTATCGATCGCATTTTTCCGTTTTTCTGAAAAAATTGGCTTAAGGATTGTCGACCGAAACATTGAACCATTTTTATTGCATAAATTTTGTCCTCCTTTGTGTAACAGATTTTTCCGTTTTCAATATAAAAAATTATTTTTTTGAGGAATTTTGCATCGAATCACAAGGCTTTGGCCACGAATTTTCTGGAATTGGGCGGGTTCAGATTGGAAAAATTTTTGGGCAGCTACCTCGGCTTGGAAACTCTCCAGCTGGTTGGCCACCAACCACTCCGTGGATTTGTCTCGGAATTCCTTAATGTCAGGGCGAATCTTGTCGACCACGAAATGGATGCTGAAGTTCGTGTTGGAGATGAGCATCATCGGAATAGTCATTTTGCGTGTAAAATAACCTAAAAAATATCGCAACATATTGAAAAATTTTCAATATGCTTCAATAAAATTTTCAATTTTCAATGAAAATATNTACAACAAACGGCAAAAGGAACACTCAACACCGGCACAACGCGAAAAACGACTTGCTAGCTTCCGTGAACATTTTGACAGCGTAGATGACGACGTCGAATTGTGTGGTGCCGTCTACCTCAAATTTGACAGGCAAGTTCCATTTGGATTGGCAGCTTTGGTTTACATTGGGCAGTCCGGAAATGTGCCGATACGCTTGCAAAAACATCAACTATACGACTTTCTTGCCGGAGAAGAAAAGGACACCAGATGGCGATTTGTTATTCTCATGAATAATCTGCCAGTATTAGCTGCACGAATACTGGAATGTCTACTTCTTCACTTAATACGTGAGTTTTTTTTTGTATGATGCCCTATGACCAATATGCCTAGCATTGGACAAGCTGCAAAATACCCTGGTTCCTTGGCCGCGAACAGAGTGGCTAAAAGATCGCCCAAATCATCATTGGTTGCATGACGCTGGAAATCTGCTCCTAGACAAGATTGACGAGCTGATCGAACTGGTAAATCATTGGGTTTTTAGCAAATGGGGACATTTTCATAAGAACTTTTAGCAGTTATTTTGTGAATTCTTTGTTTACAGGGCCCAGAACATCCCAGCGGGGGCGGCTACCGGCGGCCGCCCGCGGCTATTACGGGGGCAAAGGCTGGGGCGGTGGGAGCAGGAGGAGGAGGGAGCAGCAGCGGCAGCGGATACTACGGGGGAGGAGGAGGAGGGAGCAGCAGCGGCAGCGGATACTACGGGGGAGGAGGAGGAGGGAGCAGCAGCGGCAGCGGATACTACGGGGGAGGAGGAGGAGGGAGCAGCAGCGGGAGACCTCAGGTGATAAATTTTCAAAAATTTCATAGGACGGAATTTGCTCCTTCATATGAATTACCCTGCTCATTCATATGAATTACCCTGCTCATTCATACCCTGCTCATTATACCCTGCTCATTCATTCATATGAATTACCCTGCTCATTCATATGAATTACCCTGCTCCTTCATATGAATTAGATTCTCATCCTTTCTCTGGGTTTCATTTCTCCCCAGATATCGCTCATTGGACCCTATTCTCTCTCGCCTGTTCTATGACTTCTTTTCCTTTCTCTGGCGGAACATGCACTATTTCTTCGCCCTGTTGTCTCTCCCTTTCCGCTGGGTTCCATTCACCTCACACACATTCTCCTGCTGTTCCATGCTCTCTCCCCTCCCTCTGTATATATGAGTGTATAATCTCTTCCCCCAAACAGGAGTCGGACGAGTTTGAGCGCCTTCGACGTGAGAATGAGCGCCTGCGCCGCCAACGCAACGAGTGCCGGTCGATGTTTGAGTCGGAACGCAATAGACGCCGGAAGTACGAGGATGACGAGGAAGATGATGGTGAGATGAACAGCTCTTTCCGCTCGTGGACTCTATCTCCGCAGAAGTAGTTTTTTTAAACTTTTCTATTTTTTGAATTTTCTATTTTTAAATTTGGCTTTTCTAAATTCTTTTTATCTCTTATTTTTCCTTTGGAAAATCAAAATAATCATCGCATCGCATTTACATGTTCTCTATTGTGCTCATTATACATAACCTTTGAGAAATTTTTACAATTGTAATTGTTGAATTGTTCCTAACTAGCTTTTTTTAAAAATATGTTCTTCTATGGTGTCCTCCAGGAATGCGGTGACACGGCGCAACAGTTCCGCCCGCTTTGCCGGCCGCTCATCCGGCTCACGACCCACCACGGAGTCCATGTAGTAGTAGACGGAGGCGCCGAAGCACATCATCCTTGGAATTGAGGATGGACGGATTCGGATTCTGAACCCCAGACTCACATCATGGTGAACGGCAACGAGTGTTTGTAGGCATCGCGCAGCTTAAACAGGACCAAAATTGCATGTCACATTTTGAAAATTAAAAAGAAAAAAGCATTTTTTAGAAAATCGAATTTTAATTCCGATGAAATTTGACTTTTAAAATTTTAAAAGAAAATTTTCGAACTTTTTGTTTAGAATATATCGAATCAAAAAATCGGGAAATGAGATAAGTCAATGGTACTGATACTGCTAGGATGAAATTTATAAATTAAAATTTAAAAATACAATCTGCCTATCAGGCCCGGCGCCAGAGAAGTCAAAGGGAGGCACGAGCCTCCCCCAACTCGAAAAATTTGAAGAAAAAAACTTTTCTTAAGAAAAATGAACTTGTCTCAAGAATTTTCGTTTGTGCCCCTTCTAAAAAAATTTTTCCTGTCTATATAACTGATCTTTCCTATTAAAATTAATAATTTTCAAAATTCCACCTGCTCCATCGTGAAGGGCACCTTGCCCTCATCGGGCCCCATGCGCTCCGCCACCTTCTGCGCATAATACGCCAACAGTCTGTCGGTGTTCTCGCGTCTGTAGCAATCCGTGGTGTGCAGGGACAACAGGCGGGAAATGTCCTCGCATGGATTGCCCGGATGGAGGCATTGCCAGTCGATGAGGGCGCACAGCCGATCGGTCGCCGAACCGGTGGCCGGGTCCTTGTCCCAGAGAATGTTGGGCGCCCAAAGGTCCGCATGCACAAGACAGGAGGGGAAACCTGAATGGACAAGTGGGAAAGTATAATGAGTAGCAAAAAAAAAAGAAAGTTTTTGGAAAACATGTGTATTTTTTTAGCGAAGAAATGCTATTGGATTTTGGTTCTTGGATATTCTAAAAATCAAAATTGTTTAAAATTTTATTATTTTTCATGTTCAAACTAAAAATAAGTTCGAAAATTTTTTCAAAACCCAAAAAATGGAAGAATAAAAAATTTCCATATTTTTGGCAATTTAGGATCATGTAAACAAGAAAAAAGATAATATTGTAAAAAGAAAATTGTAAAATTGAAATGAGAATAATAATAGAGAAAAAGCGAAGTAATAAAAGATCGGATAAAGCAAAAAAAAAAAACGAATTATAAAATTTAAAAACAGAGAAAATAAAAAACTTATAAAAGGTATATAAAAAACTATTCGTGGAACTTACCGTACTTGGTACCGCTGTAGCCGGCCATTGCACAGTAGTCGGCTGTGAACATGGGTTGAAGTCGCCGGATCAAGGGGCCAAGATGGTTGGGCTCAATCTGAAAGAATTTTTACAAAATTTGAAAAAAGTTAGGATTTTCACTTTGGCTAATTCTTCCGCCTTGAAACGCATGGCATTGATGAATTCGACCCGAATGTGGGATGGACCTAAACAAGGAGGATTACCCTGGATTTCGGAATCGGGAAAAAAAGAAAGAAAGATGGGGTTTTGAAGAAGTTAGAAAAATTTTTATAAGTGAAAATTTTGCATCAAAATTGTTCCATCACGGATCTAAATTTTTCTCTAGCCCATGCATGACCTCCAAAAGATTTCGGCGCTAGTTAAAAGGAAGGACGTCTTGAGACTCTAACTTTTGGGACTCTAACTCTTTGAGTCCCGGCGTTCAAATTTCATTGTGATTTACTGTATTTTTATACGTGAGTTAATTTTTTCACTAACAAACATGAAGGTTTATGGTTTCAAACCAAACAGAAGACAAAAAGGATTCATGGAACAAATAGAAATTTGACCGATTCATACATAGCGATATTCAGACAAATTGCTAGGGCAAGGGAAGAGCATTTATATTTGAGGCATTTGTAAACATATTGCAAAAAATTATAAAATTGGATGATATATTGTGTTATCTGTTTATCATTAATGAAAAAGTGCTGGGACTCAAAAAGTCTTCCGGGACTCAAAGGATGGTTAGAGTCCCAAGACGTCCTTCCTTTTAACTAGCGCCAAGATTTCTCTTTCTCCAATCTAGGCCCGGCACCAGGGAGGTTCCAGGGGGGTTCAAGGGGTTCAAGCAAGTGCCCCTCCCAAACTCGAAAAATTTAAAGAAAAATTAAAATTTTCTTAAGAAAAATGCACTTATTTAAAAAAATTGGATTGTGCCCTCTCCAAATTTTTTGTACCCCTCTAAAAATTTTTCTGGCACCGGTCCTGCTCCAATTCCGGACCTAAATGTTTCTCCCATTCCGGGTGTTTCCATGACACAACATGAACTCGTGCAATTTCGTCTAAAATCGCCAACAAATGGGGCTCGTCGAAGCCGGGGAGGACGGGCATGGTGACTGCTCGTGGGCTGAGGTCCTCCATCAGGATCAGTCCGTTGTTGTTGTGGCGATTGTAGTCGGAGCCGAAGTAGAACTTGGGCACCCGCAGAGCAGGGTCCAGGGACGGGAAATATTGGTAGAAGGCGATTTCCAGCTTAAAAGGCGAACATAAGCTCTTAAAAATTTAATTCAAGTCGATTTTTTGATATTTTCCAGAAGCAAGCCCTTCGTGGTAGAACTTTTCAAAAAAAAAGACTAATTATTAGAATTTCCCCGAAATTTTCCTATAACATTGGACTTCCAAAAAATCCCATAGATCAGTTTTTTGATGCCGAAAAATCAATTTTCCTGAGGTATTCGAACCAGTAGCGCACCCAGGGGGGGCCGAGGGGGCCGCGGCCNTTTGAGCGCCTTCGACGTGAGAATGAGCGCCTGCGCCGCCAACGCAACGAGTGCCGGTCGATGTTTGAGTCGGAACGCAATAGACGCCGGAAGTACGAGGATGACGAGGAAGATGATGGTGAGATGAACAGCTCTTTCCGCTCGTGGACTCTATCTCCGCAGAAGTAGTTTTTTTAAACTTTTCTATTTTTTGAATTTTCTATTTTTAAATTTGGCTTTTCTAAATTCTTTTTATCTCTTATTTTTCCTTTGGAAAATCAAAATAATCATCGCATCGCATTTACATGTTCTCTATTGTGCTCATTATACATAACCTTTGAGAAATTTTTACAATTGTAATTGTTGAATTGTTCCTAACTAGCTTTTTTTAAAAATATGTTCTTCTATGGTGTCCTCCAGGAATGCGGTGACACGGCGCAACAGTTCCGCCCGCTTTGCCGGCCGCTCATCCGGCTCACGACCCACCACGGAGTCCATGTAGTAGTAGACGGAGGCGCCGAAGCACATCATCCTTGGAATTGGGGATGGACGGATTCGGATTCTGGACCTCAAACTCACATCATGGTGAACGGTAACGAGTGTTTGTAGGCATCGCGCAGCTTAAACGGGAGAGGAAATTTAAAAGTTGGATTTTGTCAATGTTCAAAATTTTTAAATCAGAATTTAATTCCGGTGAACAATTTTTTAGAAATTAAACTAAAAAAAAATTTAGCAACTTCTAAAATTTCTCGGCGACGCTGGGCATCCTTTTGTATTAGTTAAATTTGAAGATTACTATGTAAAACTCAAAAATATAAGTTTTTTTTTAAAATACTAGAGAAGGAATTAAAAAAACCCGGACTCGGACCCCCGATCCGGATTTTAGGGACACCCCCGGACCGGATCTGGAATCCGGAGTCCGGGAAAAATCCGGGCCCGGGTCCTCGTCTCTAAAAAACGCATTTAAAACAGGTAAAATGCGCCTCTAGAAGTGTTTTTTTATTTCTAACAAAGCCCTCTTGAAATATTGTGTGCTCAAGTCATTATATCTCTGATTCTAATTGTGAAAAAAATCAAATTTAAATCAGATCAACCTAATCAGAATTGATAAATTTAAATATTCACCTGCTCCATCGTGAAGGGCGTCTTGCCCTCATCGGGCCCCATGCGCTCCGCCACCTTCTGCGCATAGTACGCCAACAGTCTGTCGGTGTTTTCGCGTCTGTATTGGTCCGTAGTGTGCAGGGACAAAAGGCGGGAAATGTCCTCGCATGGATTGCCCGGATGGAGGCATTGCCAGTCGATGAGAGCACAGAGCCGATCGGTGGCCGAACCGGTGGCGGGGTCCTTGTCCCAGAGGATGTTGGGCGCCCAAAGGTCCGCGTGCACAAGACAGGAGGGGAAACCTGAATGGACAAGTGGGAAAGTATAATGAGTAGCAAAAAAAGATAGTTTTTGGGAAACATGTGTGCATTTTTTAGCGAAGAAATGCTATTGGATTTTGGTTCTTGGATATTCTAAAAATCAAAATTGTTTAAAATTTTATTATTTTTCATGTTCAAATTCAAACTAAAAATAAGTTCGAAAATTTTTTCAAAACCCAAAAAATGGAAGAATAAAAATTTTCATATTTTTGTCAATTTAGGATCATGTAAACAAGAAAAAAGATAATATTGTAAAAAGAAAATTGTAAAATTAAAATGAGAATAATAATAGAGAAAAAGCGATGTAATAAAAAATCGGATAAAGCAAAAAAAACCCCCAAAAAAAACGAATTATAAAATTTAAAAACAGAGAAAATAAAAAAATTATAAAAGGTATATAAAAAATTAATCGTGGAACTGGAACTTACCGTACTTGGTACCGCTGTAACCGGCCATTGCACAGTAGTCCGCTGTGAACATGGGTTGAAGTCGCCGGATCAAAGGTCCAAGATGGTTGGGCTCAATCTGAATTTTTTTTTATAAAAAATTATAAAATGTTCGGTTTTTCACTTTTGCCAATTCGTCCGCCTTGAAACGCATGGCATTGATGAATTCGACCCGAATGTGCGATGAACCTAAACAAGGAGGATTACCCTGGATTTCGGAATGAAAGAGATGGGGAATTTGAAAAAGTGGCACTCGTTTAAATACGGGCTATCTTGAAAACCCACAAATTTAATAGGATTTTCAAGATAGCCCGTCTTTAAACTAGTGCCGAAAAAGTTAGAAAAAATTTTCCAACAAAAATGTTTCGTCCCGGACCTAAATATTGCTCCAATCAGGGGCGTATCCAGGATTTGGGCTTGGGGGGGGGGATCACTCTCGAGGTGCCGGAGAAAATTTTGGCGATTTTTAAAGAAAATCATTCACTTTTACTTCAAAATTTTCAAAAAATCCCTTTTTAAACAAGGGGATACCTTTGATTTTTTGGTCTTGGCACCTTGCTTCCCCTACCCCCCAGATACGACTCTTGCTCCAATCCCGAATCCTTGACCTAAATGTTTCTCCCATTCCGGGTGTTTCCATGAAGTGACGTGGACCCGTGCAATTTCATCCAAAATTTCCAACAAATGGGGTTCGTCGAAGCCAGGGAGGACGGGCATGGTGACTGCTCGTGGGCTGAGGTCCTCCATCAGGATCAGTCCGTTGTTGTTGTGGCGATTGTAGTCGGAGCCGAAGTAGAACTTGGGCACCCGCAGAGCAGGGTCCAGGGGCGGGAAATACTGGTAGAAGGCGATTTCCAGCTTAAAAGGCATAAGCTCTTAAAATTTTAATTGAAGCCGAAAATTTTTCAAAAATCTAGCCCTTCGTAGTAGACTTTTCAAAAAAAAACTTTTAATTATTAGAATTTCCCCCAAAATTTTCCTATAACATTGTCCCTGTTGTCATAGAGCTATATATTTGGTGCTGACGCTGATTCAGTTTTGATGCCGAAAAATCAATTTTCCTATGGGATTTGAACTTAGAACCAGGCTCTATACATTATCCACTATAAGCCACCGAAAGCTCCTCACCTGAAAAAACTGGATTTTCTAAGAATTTTGAACGCAATCCCGTGTTTTTGATTCTATTCAACGAAAATTCCGACCTGTAAATATTTTGAGTGGGAAAATTTTCTTGGAAATATTTTGTATCTAAACTTTAAAAAGTACGCCATTTTTGTTTCGCGTCAAAAAATAGAATTTCCGCGGAAATTTTTCTATCGTAATCCAGGAACCTGAACAGTTACCTTGTGGGCGATGGCGAGGAATTGGCACGTCTCCTCCTCCATCGGGTCCTCCTCCTCCGTCTCCTCCCCCTGTTGTTCCTTCAGTTGGCCCTTCTTCAGTTCGTTGTACTTCGGTCCCGGGATCTTCATCACCACACTGCTGGGCAGTCCACCATCATTGGGCTGCTTCCAGTTCAGCGTCAGCCTGAGAATGGACGACATGAACGCGGCCCCGCCGGTGATGTCCTGTGATGTGAATTTTCGCGATTTATTAGTCGGTTTATCGATCACATTTTCCTCCGAAAAATTTGGCTGAAAGATTTTTGATCGAAATATCGAACCATTTTTATTATATAAATTTTCTCCTTCCTGCATCAGAATTATCAAGATTTTCCCGTTTTCAATATAAAAAAATTATTTTTTGTTGAATTTTTTTTTATCGAATCGGTCCCCGGCAGATTTTTGGCCACGAAGTTGCGTGAATTGAAGTTTGGCGGGTAATATAAAATTAAATTTGGAAATTTTTGGATGACTACCTCGGCTCGGAAACTCTCCAACAGGTTGGCCACCAGCCATTCTGTGGATTTGTCTTGGAATTCCTTAATGTCGGTGCGAATCTTGTCGACCACGAAATGGATGCTGAAGTTTGTGTTGGAGATGAGCATCATCGGGATAGTCATTTTGCGTTTAAAATAACCTAAAAAATTGGCAAAATATTGAAATCAATTGAAAATGTGGATTTTTGCGATTTTTTTCATTCAGCATTGAAGCGAAACACCGATGTTGACGATTCTGATTGATTTGATGATGTGTGACTGATTGTGTTGATCTTCCTGTGGTCATTCTTATCAGTTTATCATTTATTATCTTCCATTTTTATGGGTCATGAGAAAAAAGAAAAGACGATTCTTTTCATTGGGAAAATAAAAATTTCACTTTTCGAAACAAAGGATTTTTAATTTCGAATTTGTGCAATGTAATGCACGTGTGATTATCGATGGCTAGGCATTACCGTAAGGCTTAAAAAACCAGATCTATCCGGATTCTGGATCTGGAGACATCCATCCACCTACGAATCGAATCTTGGTGGATCCAGAATTCGAACTTTAATGAACAGACACGAAAATATGTAAAATAAGAACAGAAAAATGACAAAGTGAGAGTGAGAGTCTTTGATTGATGTTAGAAAAGTTTTCGAAACTAAAAATTTCCCTTAATTTCTGGCATTTTCTTTCGATCTTTTCCTCAAAATAATACGCCATTTCTTCTATCCCTCGTCTCTAAGTATTCGTGTCGATAAATTTTCTTTTCAAACTCACTTCTTTTTCGGAATTCTTTGTTATTACGCAAATTCCCAATCTATAATTAAGAAACTTCCCATTCTAAAGCATATCTGCTCTGAACTCTCTCCTAAAGTCATTTTACTCTCCGAAACCTGGGTAACTGAAACAAAGAACGTGCCAAGGACGACTACAATAACGTGTGCAACTTGTTGGATCAATGCC
>LDKF01000890.1:4205-23979 GCA_001026735.1 Rotylenchulus reniformis
TCTGCTACAAAATTGCAAAAGAGACCATCCGGTTTGGCCAAAGGCCAAGTTAAGCCATAAAATCGTGTTTTTGGCCAACGATCTGGCCATAACTTTTTTCAGCTTGGCCAAATCGGATAGTCTCTTTTGCAATTTTGTAGCAGACATTCAGGGCTATCTATTAATACCAAGATCTGAAAAATCTGACCTTCCAGAAAAAAAGTTATGACCAGTTTATCATCACTGGCGCCCAAACGGCGGCGTCCAAACGACCCGCTCCGTTATTGTTAGTATACAACCAATCTGATTACAATAGCTATCTATCACTACTTCCTAACTACTGTGGTTCATATAACAAATCTACATTATCTCTCCAAATACCATACACCCTGATGCAGTCTCACAAGTCAGTTTCGGTACAAATGTGTGCGTCTTATTAAATGCATTCTTTAAACCTTTTGAACTTAGTCTATATGTGCTAAAGTGCTACTACAGTATCCTCCATCTATAATATCACTATAGTTCTACTGTATCCAACCATGATCGGCGCCAATACCAGCCAAATGCACTGTTTGTATCGGTCGCCCCGGGGCCAGCTCAGATCCACCGGTTGTTCAGCTTCCCCCTGGTCATCACCGGGTTCATCTCCGGGTTTCGAACTTGCTTGGCCCATATTTGAATGGTCCTTGTCTCCAGGTCGAGGGGTAGCCATAGGCTGCAAGATAAATTATGATGATTTTTTGTTGAAAATAATATTCTGAAAATTATAATTTTATGAAAATTGAGGCAATAGTGTTGAATTGCGGTCCCCCGGAAAAAATTTAAAAAATGAATAAACTGAATTGTGAGCTGAAAATTCGCAACATGACGTTTTTTGGGGTGCTGATTACGAATCTGAGCTCAGATTTTTCCATAATGAATCAAATCTATGATTTTTCATCAATTCTTGATTTTTCGCCAATAAGAGATATTAAATATTGCAAATTTAACGATTTGTATGAGTAATTTATGCAGTTAAAAACTCAAAAATATTATTAATATGATTAGAAAATGAACTAATGAAAAATACTTATATCCAATTGTGTAACTGCTTTTTTAATATGAATATCGCAAAAATGAAAAATTGGCGAAAAATCAAGACTTGATGAAAAATCATAGATTTGATTCATCATGGACAAAATCTGGGCTCACATTAGTAATCAGCACCCTAAAAACCCCTATGTTGCGAATTTTCAGCTCTTCTTATTTATCGCAACCGGACCGCAATTCGGCACCAAAATTGAAGCGTGGTACGACTTTTGCAGACCCGACATTTGCAGATTACCTTATAACTAGGTTCAAACCAAACACAGAAATGAGTTTGGTGTTAAAAAAATAGAGCAAAAAATTAGCTAAAAATCATGATAATCCCATTCAAATCTAGCCTCTGTGAAAAAAGTTATGACCAAAATAATATTTTTGGCCAAATTCACAGTATTTAGGCCATAACTTTTTCACAGTGGTTCAATTCAAGCGGGATTAGGCTCATTTTTTAGCTATTTTTTTGCTCTATTTTTTTACACCAAATTCATTTCTTTAGGTTACGTTTGAAATTTTTATAAACGACAAATAACTACTTAGGGTGTAAACTAAGTTCGCGACCCTCCTGATAGGGGCATTTTAAAAAATTCATAACTTTTTTATTTTGTCACCAATCCTCTTGTTCTTTTTTTTATTTTGTAGCTAAGAATGTCATTTATCATTTATACAAGAAAAATCAATTTTATAATGCATTTTTAAAAAGTTATGATTTTTTCCGCAAATAGACCTTAAATTGACATTCGACCGTCTTTTTTCTATGGTCTCTAACTGAATCTATCTTCTAAGATGGAAAAACAAAATCTGCGGAAAAAGATAGTACAAAGCATCCCTTTTAACGTTGCAAAAAAGGAATTTTTTAGAAACTTCGGATAAGTCAAAAAGAAGGTCGCCAAAAACCTCTAAAATTGGGCATTTTCTGGGGGCAAAANTATACAATTAGGCCAAATTAGGTAAAATACTTCCAAATTTCATTTTTGCTAACTTATTCTTAAAATTTTTTCTTAGGATTACTTTTTCGGATGATTGGCCCAAAACCAAGTGTTTAAAAAGTCCACTGGAAATAAATTACCAGATGTGCTAGGAAGTTCATTTTTACCCTGAATATTCGTTAAACTGTGCTCTATCAGATTATTATTTGAATTGGTTCTCTAGCCCTTTTTATTGTTGTGGAAAAATTATCCCAAATTGACCATGTCAAAAATGACCTCTTATTGTATTCGGCCCAAAAACTCTTTAAATGTTTGACTAATGGGATTGATTTCTTGCACAAAAATAGTAATATACTATCGATAATAATGATGGATATTGGGCGGAATTTATTTTATTATTTTGATTTTATAAAAAATATTTTTGCGGAATTGGTGAGGAGGGTCGCGAACTTAGTTTACACCCTAAGTAATTATCTGCAAATGTCGGGTCTGCAAAAGTCGGCACGCCAATTCGGCCAGAAATAAGAATCCAACCAAACAGCACAAAATACCTCCATGGAATAGATGCTACTCACACCGCTGTCCGCGTCGGAACTTGCAGCTTCCAAGTGTACCGTAAGTGCATGCGCTCCTTCATGCATACGACTTGCAGACCTGCCGCAAACTTGCGGGTTTGCAGGTAGTGGTGCCAATTTCGGAGTCGGAGGTCCCTGAAGTTCAATTTCGAAAGTTTTTAAATTCTTGAGTGAATTTTTGAGTGGTGAATTTTTATGAAATTTATAATTTTTTGTACCTTTGTAACTGCAAGCGATGGCAGGTTAATGGGGGTCAGGCCACCAACGGTATGCGCTGCGGGATATGGTGTGCCGGATCTACTTCCTGCAAGCGAAATACTTCTTGATCATTTGATCCTACAGGAATGAAAATGCGATTTCTAAAAAACTGCAAAAAGAAATGTCAAGTGCTTTAAAATTAAATTAAAAAATTTTATGGTCAAAAATCCTGAAAAAGATAATTAAAACCCCGAAAAAGATGCCTAAAATAAAAAATATTTATTAGTTAGGTACAAAAACTGCAAACTAACCCTTCGTTTGAAGTCCATTCCCGATGGGATAATTTTTATCAAATACGGGTAGTTTCCTGGGACTCGTCGAAAAGTTGAATGAGGGCAAAGACTTGGCCTTGTCCAGACGGCGTTTGCGCGCGCTGCGCGGCTTGCGACATGCATCCTGCACATCCAGCAGTACATCCACGGAGTCGCGCTTGCATTCTAAAAAGTCATCAAAGATCAAAAGTCCAAAGATTGAGAATTGCATAATTTTAAGGGATTAACGATCAAGCTTGTTTAAATTTTATTTTATAAAGATTTACTTAATATCCAAGGGATCAGGTCGTTTTCACTCCATATGCTAATGATCAATTATATGTACTAAGCGATCATAGATTAGGCTTTTTTCTCTATTCTCTTTCTCTCGACTCACTGCGTGTTTGTTGCACAACACTATATTGTTGCATTTGTGGTTGTTGTGGTTGCTGGTTGCCGAGGAGTAGATTGCGCGAGGGCTCCAATGCAACCTGAAACAAAAAATATTGGTATTAAGTACGGATAAACTGTGATCAATGATCCCAAGAGCACTTGACTGCCAAAATAAATTAAAATGACCGGGACTACAAGTGCATCATTTTCACTGTCTGAATGACCTGTACAATTCCTGGATACAGATGTGGATAGTGCGCGCCCGCATGCAACACTGGCACGTTCATGCCTTCCGTGGCTGGCGTGTGCACGCCTCGGGGAGTGGATCCTGCAGATTGCGACTGCAGTTGCCGCGCGTTTCCTGCAGATTCTTCCGTCGTGCAGGTCGCTGCAGTAGTTTCCGTGGCGGCCTGTGACGGATGTTTATTGTTTTTGTGTATTTATATTGGAATAGTCTCTATATTATACGTCTTATGTAGGGTTGATCGGGATCGGGATCCCGGCTGCATGTTCATTTTTTTCCAAGTTTTGTGTTTTTTTGTGTTTCGCACCTCTGGCTCAACGCGATTGTTTCTGATGAACAGTGCAACAAGGGTTGCCTTCACTCCACGCTCAATTAAGGCATTGTAACGCATGAATGTGGCATACAGCAGGTAGATGAAGAACCTGCAAAACACAAAATGCGAGAGCGAGCCCTTCCCTCTAAAACTTATTTCCTATATTACATTCCCATAAAAATAAACAAAATAATTTTTTAATATTGCGGATCTACATGCTTTGGGAGTCTACATACCATTGACCCGACGATCGTTAATTTATTTTTTGTACTAATAAGTTTTTAAAAAAGTTCAAAAAATCAAATTAAAATTTTGCAATTTTAAAGGAATTGTATTTATAAGAAATGAGTTTATAGGAAATAATTTATAGGGGATAAAGGCTAACCAAAACCCAAAGACATACATTGCTGCAGCTTCGGGCCATTCAACGCGTTCATCGAGCAGGAAATGGCTGAGTGCTAGAAGGGCGACACTGTAGAAGAGAATGTCCCGGAACAGCGGCCACCAAGTCAGGGCGAGAACGGCACGGGAGAACAGGGTGCAGCATGCCAGCACGCAGAGAATGTTGAAGGTGGCACTGCCTGAAAAAATAGAAAAATTAAAAAAAATGTACTGAATCATGCAATAAAATAGATGCGACATGTTAGAAGGTTAGAACACAGATACTTCACGAAATTGTGTACATGTTACAGGAGCAGTCCATTGTTATACGGTTCAAAAGCAATTTAGAAAATGAGTTTAGTGTCAAAATAGAGAAAAAAAAATCCGGATCCGAATTATGGCCAACGTTTTTGGCCAAATGCGTAATGCTTTGACCATATTTTTTTGGATTGGTTAAATTCTAATGAAGACATAATCATTTGTAATAATTCTTTAAACTCGTATCGCCAGGCTGCGCTTGAAACGAGTTATCATGCCGCGAATGACGTATAACCTTGCATTACATACATATTTATCGTATAATTCCAAAATCCAATAAAATAAAAACCTGCCAATTTATAGTTTGGCGGAAAATCTGAGGGCACCAATGTTCAAAGATAATTAAAAGTCTAATGATGTAAAATTTTTTAAAATAGATCAATTATTCCTAAAAAATTAAAAAAAGATCAGTCGTCCCGCCTTTTTTTCAATCGTCCGCGAAAATCGTCCCGCAATCAAAAAAGTACCATGATGTAATATAAACAATATTTGAGCTGGATATATTATTTCCATTTTGTATTAACATTTTATGAAATTGTTAATCATTTTTTTATTTGAAAAAGTGCTTTTAGCATATGTTTGTTTGGTTAGGTGTTTTTCCGGATATTATGTTTATCCGGATATGTTTTTTAGATTTTTCTCTCTCTACAGCATTAGAGTTTTACATATGATATAATTAAAAAGCAAGATATGAAAAAAATTTTACCATCATTATTCATTAATAAAAAGTGCATAGGAGGTAAATATTCATTTTTAAAATAAAGATACTATATCACTAGAGATGGGATTTTTTGGTGCCAAAAACCTCAAATAGGAAAATTTTAAGGTTTAAACTTAATATTACTAAATCCCCCAAAATAGTTTTATATTTTTTTAAATGCATTTATGAAGAAATTTTGGCCCATGTCAAATTAGCTTTTTTAAAGATTTTTTTAAACACCTTTAGACAGCTTCAAGCTCATCTAAAAGTTGTTTAAATATATCTAAAACCAAAGAAACAAATTCTTGAGATATAGTATCTTCTAAGAGTGTGGAAACCAGGTTTTTATATAAAATATTTTTTTATTGAGATGAATACATTGAAACCATATAAATTTGTCTTTAGATTTCTGAAAATCATGAACATCCGCTTTCTATTGCTATTTTTGGCCTACTATCTTGAATTCATGGAACTCACACATGGCATGCAGCAGATCTACATGAAAACCCTGACCAGAAAACGCACTATACAGGAGGGAATTGGACAGTTTGACGCAGCCGGTTTGACGCACGCACATTACAGCAGATCGATATTTTGACGCAGCTGAATAACCCCTAGCTTTCTAGACCCAAAATTTTACAGTCCTCCGATTTTTCCGAAATTTTCACTGTAAAAATTTCCCAGGGCTTTTCATAGGTTTTATTTTCCAACTTTATTATTGGCCATTTCATAGGCCTTTCGAAAAATTCATAAGGGCTCAGATTGTTCAAAAAAATCAAAAACGGTCTGGGTTTACCAAACTTTTTTCCTGTTCCGAAAATTTTATTTCATTCGAGAAGTATGATTTGTTAGAAATTACTAAGATACAAGTCTAAATAGATATCTTTTTTTATGTGGCACCAAAAAGTACATTTACATATAGTGATGTGTGTCAAACCTGCTGCGTTAAAGTGGCTCGCGTCAAAACGACCGCAGCAAAACTACCCCAACTCATTCTGAAGGCCGAAGACAAGGATGCCAAGATCGGCAATCCCAAGACCAAAATCCAGGAAAAGGATGGAGGTATCCCAACTAGAGTTAGATATTCATGAAAACACATACCAAAAGTAGGGGGACACGTATAATGAGTCATGAACTAAAAACGGAGTACGGTACGTGAGTTAGCACATGTCGTTAAAAACTAGTATAACGCATAACCTACTTCACGAAGTTCGTGTACTTGCTACAGGATTTTGCGAAAACCAGTATTACATACTATACTGGAGTACTCCCGTATAACGTAGTCTCGTACAAAAATCCTTGAAAGTACGGTAGCAGAGTTAGCACCGTATAATGTACTTCATGAAGTTCGGTACGTACTACGGTACGTGCTCTAACTCTAAACTCAACAACAGACCAGCAAAATATGCTATTTGATGGAAAACAACCAAACGAGGACGAGAAAACTGTGACGATTCAAAAGGGATCTTCGCTTCCATTTTTTCTGACCAAGAACAAAATGATTATCAAGATACTGTACCAAGAATGTATATTGGACGATTGTGAACGTCGTGTGCTTGATCTGGATGTGTATGATTGGGAGCGCATAATGGATGTAAAGGAGAAAATTGAGCTGAGAAGGGGCATATGGACGATGGAGCAAAAATTATATTTACTGAATGACAAAAAAGAATTGGCCGATGAATTCAGCATGGCCAATTGCCGTAACAAAAGCCAAATTGCGCTTATTGTGGGTTACAAGAATGACGAAAACAATGCCAAACATCATGGAGGACCTGCTGAAGGGAAAATGGTTATTAAGGTCATCTTTTAAAAATCTTGCAAAACACATTGGTCTAGATTTTTTAAAAATTTCATTTTCTTTGATTCCAAAATTCCGATCATATAATCGGCTGACTTAACCACGAGCCCGGTCAAGTTAGGACAGGTCAAATGTAATGTGACCGAAGCCGGTCATGAAAATTAGAGAGCGAGATATTTTTTATACCCTAGTCTGGGTTCTAGGTGTCGAAAAAGTCTAGGTCTGATTTTTTCTAGGCAAAAGCCTTTCTAGGCAAATCTATGCCCAGACCAGGGTGACGATTTTACCCTAAAATATGAATTTGCCATATTTTTGGGGTCCGTTCCATATTTTTGCCATATTTTCATCAGTTACCATATTTTGCCACATTTTTTATTTTTTGCCAAAATTAATTATTTTTGACTAGAAAATTGGGCAATTGGTCAAAATTTTGGTCAATTTTCTTATACATAGAGGAGGGCCCAAATCCTCAAAAATTTTTTCCGGCGGCCCCTATCGGGGAGGCCGACACCTCTTAATACCATGAAATCACTTCTGAATTAAGGAAAAAGCTCTAATCTTCGCAAAATTTTTCTCCGGCGGCTCCTATCGGTGCCGCCGGCACCCCTCCATGGGTGCTAAAATTACTTTATAAAAATTTGCCTCCAAAAATTTAAATTTCTCAAAAAAATGAAAATGAAAACTGATGAGAGAAACCATATGAATTTAAAATTCCTCAATTAACTTGTCTCTATTAATGTTAACCCAATTCAGATTGTTCATTGCTTTTGAGCTCTTTCTTTCTAACCCAGAATTGCTAAAGTATCTACAAGCAGAGAAATATGATATATAAATTTATCTGATGAAATATTCACAATTTTAAATGGTTTTAAAAAATATGCCATTTTTTTTGCCATATTTTTGAATTTTTTTGCCATATATTTGCCAAATTTTTGGGGGCCAAAAATGAGCAAATGCCATATTTTTGGTGTTTGGAGATCGTCACCCTGGCTCAGGCCTAGCACCATCTCTAATGAAAACCCTGTCAAGGTGGAGCACGATATATGGCCAACTCAAACCAGCTCCGGTAGAACAGATGTTTATGAGTTGGATGTTTATTCATGGGAAACCATAAACGACGTGAAGGAGAAAATGGCATTACGAACGGGCGAATCCGCGCAGCAAATGAAATTGCGCAGAGCGCACGGAGGAAGACAATGGTTGAATGGACACGACAGTTTGGCCAAGTGCGAGATCAACAATGAACAAACACTGATTCTTCGCATTGAAAAAGAGCCATAGAGGCCATATAACATCAACGGTCGCAATGCGAAAGCGCAGATCAAAGAAGCGAGTACCAACCAACATGAGATTTTTCCAAGGAGATCTATTGTTCATAAATTTTATTTTGGTATATGTTCTAAAAATTCCGACCAATTCAGGGAAAATTCGAAAAATCAAAAAGATTAAAAGATAGAGCATAAAATTCTCTGAAACTATTCTTTTATACGTTTGATCTAACAAGGTCTAAAAGCGCTTCTAAAAAGCATAGATTTATTGGACTCTTTTAACACCCTTCGTCTAAACAGCTTTTTTCCCTCTGTTTGCTCATCCACTCGTGGAATAAAAAAGCGGACAGCTTAAATGCCCCGGGAAAATATTCATCACCCACAATCCCACAGGTGATCGTTGCGAGACCGATATAAGGCATGAAAAGGGAATATCCGGGCAATTGGGCGCCAAAAATCTTTTAGAAACTGAATATGGGAATCTTGGGACTCTAGCGGGTCTCTTATACAGCGTCGAGTGCAACTTCGATTCCCTGTACACAGGTCAAAAAGTCAAAAACCTGACAACTGAGTACGAATAACATTATTCGATTTGGCACGCAAAGTTAACAACTAACAAGTACCTTAGAGTCCCTTCAAGTCTGTAAACCTCTAGAGTCAAGCGCTCAATTTTCGAAAAACTTTGGCACAAAAAGTGTTCGTTTTTTTAGATGGTGTCCAAAGATGGGTACTCAAAAAAGGATCTATTCTGGAGAGTCCCCAGGATAGCGTAGATCTTTAGTGTCCCGAATCTCTATTGTCATTTTTAAGGCATAGAAAGTACAAAGAAAAATACGAAAAGTTTGTCAAAATGCGAAAGTAAATTTTTTTGGCCTTACCAACGATGGTGCCCACTCCGACATTGTTGTGGGTGATGAACACGCCGAACAGCGAGGTGAAGAACTCGGGTGCCGAACCGCCTGCCGCCATCAGCGTTGCGCCCGCCACGTCGTCGCTGATGCTCAACTACGGAAAAATTAGTTCGAAAAAAGAATTAAATTTATTAATTTTTTGAGTTGTTATACATACGATTGGTTCGTATACATCAGGTCGACAAAATTTTCAAGACTGGTTTCGGATCGGGTTGGTCCGGAACGAAACAGGACGTTTGAGCGCGGCCGGTTGAGCGCCAGAGCTAGAAAAATAATTATAACTCAGCTCAAAAGGAATCTAGAGAAACCATTTTAGTATTTTTAGCTAGATCTAAATGTTGGCTATGAATTTGCTAAAAAGAGTTTTTGGGTTGGCCAAGTAAGAAAAAAGTTATGGCCAAATTAAGCCACCAAATCATGATTTGGGCCAAAGATTCGGCCATAACTTTTTTCTCACTTGGCCAATCCAGATGATCCTTTTAGCAAATTTATAGCAGACATTTAGACCTATCTAATAATACTAAATTGGTTTCTCCATATTTCGTTTGAGCTGAGTTATAATGATTTTTCTAGCTCTGGCGCTCAACCGGCCGCGCTCAAACGTCCCCTACCTTGGGAAAAGGGTGCTAAGGCTTAAAAAAACTGCCACTTTAGCCAATCAAACCCAGATTTTGTTGAAACTTGTTAGGCAAAAAATGTAAAAAGAAAAATCTTATGCTTAACCGTTTGGCCTTATTAGTTTCAATTTACTGGAAATCATTGAAATTTTTCGAAAATCATATTTTTCTCAAAAACCAAGGATATCCGAAAACTGAAAAGTACAAATTCTTTAAAAATTAATTTTCTGCATCCATTTACCTTATAAAAGATTTAAGCAAGTTTTGGCCAAGTAAAATTTTTTAGTACAAAAACACTGGATTGGGATGTAAACCCAGTTTATAATTTAAAAATGCATTTTTTAACATGTATTCTTCGGTTCATGCACCGATAGATAGTACAATCTTTTAGTCCCATTTTCACAAAATTTTAGCGCATTTTCTTTTTTCCTTTTTTCCTTTTAAGAAAAGAATTCGGTTTATTGTATGCTTTTATATTGTTTTTAAAATAATTTTGCTTTTTAGATGCGATTCTTCAATTCTTACCGTTTCCGTCAACACACTCAGGGATGGGACGAAGAACTCGTCGCACACGATGGCCAGAGCCACGAACATGTAGACCAACCCGCAGAAATGGAGCACCACGGCACCGTGCCGTCGTTGCTCCAGGCTGAACAGGTCGGGCGGAAAGGGCTGTTGCTGGGAGTCCGAGGAGGTCCAATTTCCTGAAATTTTTCGAAATCAACTGGGAATTCGGTCATTAGAATTGGTTACCTAATCTGATAATTGACAGATTTATGATGGATATAATAATGAAAACCAGAACATTTAATTATTCAAATTAATTTTATTGGATTGGTCAACGGTGGGAAATTTCTTGAGATTTTTTGAACAATAAGGGATCTAGGACATAAATTAAAAAGTATGAATAAAATTATGTATCTAAGAAGTGTGCGTTGAAGATGAAGAGGGCCGAAATATCTGAATTTATGAGGAAAAAATCGAATTATGGTGTTGGAGTTGAAAAAAAAATCAAAATTTGTTGGCCATTTCTCTCTGAGATGCATGGTAAAAAATGCATTTAAGATTTTTAACATGATTTCCAGATGATATTGTACAGTAAAAATCAAAAAATTTACCAATTGCGGGACATTGATCTTGTGGATTTGCAGGAAATGAAGTTTGTGAGTTTGACGACCGTTTCATACGTAGAGATTCTGGAAAATAATAATTATTATTTTTGGTCTAAACATTGAATCACATAACTCGTAACTTCAATTTCATCAAAATCGGTCTTTTATAAGTCTGGTATTATAATTTAAATTCGGTCATTAGAATTGGTCACTTAATCTGATAATTGAATCCATTTCCGATTTAAATCCGACCTTGCGGACTTGATAATCACATTTGAGATCATTTGTCTTCAAACTTAATTAATTTCAAATAATTTAGAGTATTTTATATAAAAAATATTTCGCTATTTTTGGACATATATTCCATAAATTTGCATGTGTTGAATCTCCAATTTTTTAAGGTTATTTAGGGCCAAAAGTGCAATTTTTTGAAATGGATTCGAACGAATCTAAACAATTTAATTTTCAAACAACTCTTTAGCTTCGCCGAAAGTCTTAAAATCCAATTTTTTGCGTTTTAAATAATTTTGTTATTTTAATAATTTCCTTTCATTTAAATATTTTAATTTTCAACTCCAAATTAGATTAAATTCGATTTAATCCAACAAATTCTCTACAATTTTCAGGATGTTTTTTTATAAAATATTTGGCTACTTGGGCCTAATCAACAAACCTCGAACTTTATTCACTTCCACCGTATCCGGCACAATTTGTAACCATTGCCGATGGTACTGCACCCAGCACCAATAAAGTGCCAGCATGATGACAAACGCGAGCGCAGCGTACAGTCGAACGCACCGGCAATGCTTGCGTTCGCCGGTGCGTTGACGCTGACGCACACCAATGGTGCCATACATGAAACAGAAGTTTTTTTAAATCCCTTTTATTAATACAAGAAAATTTTTACAAATTTTGGCGCCAACTTCTGCGTTTTTTAAATGAGTTTATAAATAGAAATTTCATACACAAAATGTGATCCCAAAATTTCAGCTATAATTTTGCATCTTCCTCAAAATTTATTCTGGAGAATGGACATTTTTTTCAGTAATTTTTTAGAATAGGTCTTTTTTTAAAAATTCATTGACTAGCCTCTAGAATTTGTAATAAAAGATTATGTACATAAATGATTTTTTTAGATAACTTTCTTTTTTGGCAAAAAATGGGGATTTTTCGTGATTTTCCTGAGATTCATAAAATACTTTTCGAGTTTTACTAATTTTCGATTTCTTTCAGGTTTTTTAATCTGCCTACCAATAACGCATAGCAGGACTCAGCTGGCCCTGAAGGTACGCAGGTGGAGAGAGTGGAGGCGGAAACGTTGAAACACACTGCAGCAACGCGGTTGATTGGTCATCGACGGAATGCATTTTCCGGGAAAAATAAATTAAAATTTGAAAATTACAATTATAAAGGTCCAAAAAAATCTTTCAGTTTTTAGATGGGCTATAATATCTCTAAAGATTTGGACATAAAGTCTAAAAAGTGCCATGGCATCCTCTCTAGGCCAAGTGAAAGATGCTTATCAATGATAAGCCTTATCGATCATCTCCATTAGGTGGCACGCCATGTCTAACTAATAAGAGGCATAAATCCTTAATGGCAGTCAAATGGATTGTGACTGAGGATGAGAAGGCTAAAGAAAAATTTAAGAAAAAATATATGCAAAATGTAGATTTCTTCTCTCAGGACACCGATCTATTAAATATATTTTTTTTTGAATAATATTTTCTAAATTTCGGGGAAAATATAAGAAAAAACAATGTTTAAAAAATCCAGTAAAATCGGAATAAACTCATTTCATAGAAGAAATTTCGAATGAATATTCTTTAATAAATTTAATTCGATTATTTAGTCCTAAATTTGGCACAATTTTGGCTATCAATTTTTATCCTACAGTTTCAACCATTTTTTGCTTCATACAGGACCAAATTCGCATGAAAATACTGGCAATTTGAAGAATATTTAGGGACCTTTTGGCGATGAATGTCTCGGGTGTTCCATTAAGCCTTCTTACTTATTAGCGGATTAGTGGAGACATCAAAAGTTTGAAAATTGGTTTTAGATGGGCCAAAAAAATACTTTGCGCCAGGCAAAATATATCAAGTTTCTGTTGATAATTTAGCCAGCTATTTGCTTTGAACATTAGCTATTGTAAAATGGCCTAAACCCATTCGAATGAATAAATCATATATTTTATTATCTCTCATCTATATTCATCGCCACAAATGTTCCAACTTTTTAAAACTTTGCTCATAGAATTATTTTTTGATTAATAAATGTGATTATATAGGGTTTTTAAATAATTCAAGAAAATAAGGATTTTCTTCTGTATGTTCCTTGTTTTTCCATGTTCCTTGTTTTAAAAATTTGCCAAATTCTTTTGGGCACTTTCAAGGTTAGGATCAATCTGAAAAATATAAAATATTTATAAAATATTTCATTGACGACCACCTCCAATGCCTTCAGAAAAAGTTCCCTCGCTTGCTCAATTTTGCCTTCTTCCTGCAAAATTATTGCCAAATTGATGTGTGCTTCAGCATTTGTTGGTTCAATTTTAATGGCCTCTTCGTAGTGGAGAATGGCTTCGTGAGAACGATCTAAAAATTGAAAATATTTTTTGGATATACTTGGATGTTCCATAAAAATGTCACAAAATCAAAGGCCTTGGAATAACACGTCTTTTTCAAACGAAATCAACATTTTTCTAACCAGCTAGGCTATATGTAAAACTTCAATCTTTCCAAATTCTAATATCCTGAAATAAATTTAAAAAGAATGTGGTTTTAGGGCATCATTGGCTTTTTTTTTGTATGTATTGATCCAGCAATTTTATTTTTACGGCTTTAGAAGAATTCATATGCATTAAAAATGGCATTTCTTAGAGACTTTTCGAAATAAATAGGTCCATAGGATGAAAAATCCTGCTGATAGAAATGGAGAAAC
This sequence comes from Rotylenchulus reniformis, assembly GCA_001026735.1. NCBI lineage: Eukaryota > Metazoa > Nematoda > Chromadorea > Rhabditida > Hoplolaimidae > Rotylenchulus > Rotylenchulus reniformis. The sequence goes on from LDKF01000890.1 coordinate 18,279, forward strand.
ACATATTTTTGGGCCAAAAATTGTAATTTTTTGAAGGGTTTTCGAAATCTGACAATAATTATTCAGTTGGTCGAAAATTTTCATCAGCAAAAAATGATTATAAAAGCTTTACGCACTAATAAATAGATTCAAAAATTTTTAAAATCTCGGATTTCCCAAGAAATTCTTTTCATTTCATTCAAACGTTGAATATGGCGCTTAAAACCTCATGAGCTAATATAATGGCTATTACCCGGAATGAAAAATATTATTTTAAGTGATCCAGTAATCTGATGTCATATTTTGATATTTTTGGAATCTAAATCTAAAATTTTTCATTAAGTGCGAAAAACTGTAAATCTGAGATCATATATGATCTCAGCATGTGCGAAAACCCTCTCATTACTTTAAACTGCTAAATTTTTCAGAAATATTTTTTCCAAGGAGCTAAACTCAACAAATGCTATTTAAGCTAAGGAAGCTTTGATTTTTTACTGATAAAAATTCCAAAAAATCCATTTATGAAAGCATAAAAATTGCCAATCCCACCTTGTTTCTCCAAAATTAATGCCAAATTTTTGTGTGCTTCAGCGTTTGTTGGTTCAATTTTAATGGCCTCTTCGTAGTGGAGAATTGCTTCGTGAGAACGACCTAAAAAGATATAAATCTTTACCGAAATAATCCTTTAGCTTATTTTAGCTGGATCATAAGGTCGGTCAACTGAATCTAAAACCGGTACTAGGACGTTAAAAAAGTGCGAAATGCAAAATTTTGGCCGAAAACTCTTTTGTTAGACTTGTTAGACAAAAAGTATAAAAGACAAAGTTGTGCAGAATTTTAAGCTGATTCGAATGTTATATTTTGTTTTTCGAAATTCGGTCAAAAAGTTCGAAATATCTCCTAAACACCGTATTTTTCAGTATTTTGAGAATATTTCGAACTTTATGATAGAATTTCGAAAAACAGAATATATCATTCGAATCATGTAAAATTCTGCACAACTTTGCCTTTTATACTTTTTGTCTAACAAGCCTAACAAAAGTTTTAGGCCAAGCCTTTACATTTGGCACTTTTTTAATGCACTAACCTTTTGTCCTAAAACTGAAACCGAAAACAGTGATCCTAAAATAGGCCAAACCGAAAGTCTGGGGTTTCAGTTTTTTTAATGCTCGTGATCTAGCATGCACCCTATTCATTACCTTGAGCCTGAAAAATTGAAGCCAAATTGTTGTGTGCTTCAGCATTTGTTGGTTCAATTTTAATGGCCTCTTCATAATGGAGAATATCATCTTGAATACCTAGAGGAATAAGGTGAAAAAAAATAATAAAAAATTTTAGAAAAATTATGGAGAATTAGATTCTTTAACCGAGCCGACCTCACTTGCGGCGGTGAGGGGGTTGGTCTGACTCCCCTTGGATAGGCATGATTCGGACCAAAAATGATAAAAAAATGCTAGGCATAAAAGACCAGTTAAAAATTTATTTAAATTTCTGAGAAAACATTTTTTTCGAGAATTTGTAAATAGGTATATTTCAAAAATATTCACGTAAATGAAAACCTACAAAGGTCAAAAATAATTTCTGCAATTTTCTGCAAATATGAATTTGCTTTTTGTTTGCACTGCAAGCTTTAAAATAGTTTTAATTGAACAATTTGGATCCTAGCAATTGATAATTTTAGCCCACTGCCTCCTTCTATTTTTGTCTAATGCCCTTTTTGACTAATTAGTCAAAAAAAATTCTTAGATATTTTTTTTGTTATTTTTTCTTTAATATTAAATTTATTGATTTCCAGAAGAAACCCTTTCGCTAAAAACTACTTTCCGATCATTTTCTTAAACTTTTTTTGCAATCTAACAAAAATTCCTATATTTCTTTGAACTTTCCCCATCAAAAGTCTCCATATTTTTAAATCACCTTTCATCGGTTTATTCTCATCAGCTATTTTTGCCTTCTCGATCTCAATTTTTTCAGTGGGTAGTCGAATCTGACATGGAAAAATGTAATAGCGGGGTGATTAATAAAAAACGATAGAAATAAGAGGCGAATTTATGTTTTTTAAAAACATCAAAAACACACAAGAATAAAGCCTAATATATTCCAAAAAAATGTTATAGGGGTTGGATCATAGATGTGGTGTTATGTAGTTTGGTCGAAAAGTGCATTTTCGCATTTAATCCAAAATAAATTCTAATCTTCCGAAAACCAATTTTTATGAGAGGAACTCAAAATTTCTGTACTAATGCACATAAATCCACCTTAAAAGTTTAACATGTAAGGACTTTGAAACTGTAAAATAAATAAATGTACCTTCTCAATTTCCCATGCCAATTCTGCAACATCGAACTTATCTTTTGCTGATTTCTTTTTCTTTATCTAAATTAAATTTCAATCCATTATAAAAATATTTCTTGATTTAGAGCAGAAGCATATTTAAAAGAGTTTTTTTAATATTTAATTCAATTTTAAAAAGGAAATGAAAATAAAATTGAAGATATATACCTCCAACAAGGAAGATATCATGCTTCTTTCACTTGTTAATTGGGCAATTTTTATTTTTCTTTCTGCTGCTGATTTCTCCATCTAAATTAAATTCATCTTTTCTTAATTGTGGCAAGATTTAAAAGAATTACTTTTATAATTATATATTTTTAAGATGGAAATATAAATTTGGGAGATATGTACCGTACCTCCTTTTTTTGCCTTGCCCATTGTTCCTTGACTTCAGATATACATGCTGCTGCTTTCTAAATGAAAGTTTCTTCTTTTCAAATGTATATTTCCCTTTTAAAATTTTTTTCTTGATTTAAGCCGATAGGATAAAAAATGCCAATTTTTTAACTTGCTAGGCCAAAGCAATAAAAAGAATACTTGATTTTTGATATATTTTTACCTTTCGTTTCTATTTTGAAATCTTCAAAATGTTCATAAGATATCAAAAATTTCAATATCTATCTATTTCCCGTGAATATAAGAAGTAGTTACTTTAAAGGACCAAAAGTTACTAAAGAATAAAAAAGCCAGAATGTTTAGAATATTTTTTTTTATTTATACATTTTTGCCTTTTATATTTTGGGCCCAAAAAAAATTTAAAAAATTTTAATCTATGTTAGGGTAAACTGCTGGTTTTTAAAATTTTTTAATCATTAATTTCACCATTTCACTAACATAGTATCCCTTTCTTGCTATACTGCTTGAACTCTGCCGATTCCATCCCATTTCTGCTGAACTACTTGAACTTTGCTGTTGTTCTGAGTTTTCGCCTTCTTCTTCATCATCATTTTCTTGTTCCTCTTCTGCGCTTCTATCTTCTTCATCCATTTCTGTATCCACATCATCCACATCCTGTTAGAATTTTAATTTAAACTGATCGGTACTTATTTGGTTTTGTTCAAATATTTTACACAATTTTTTACATCAAAAAGATGAGATAAAACGATCCCCAATCCTGTCTGTACCGTGGGGCCCAAACTCGGTAGCTGTTCTTATAAGGATGCTTAAAATATTTAACACTGGAAATTGAGCCTTTTGTAAATTAAGTATTACTATTAGTAAATAACGTGTAATTACCCCAAAACATATAAAAAAGATGTTCAAGTTCAATTCCCACGGTTTACCATATATATTTTTTGAGTGAGTACAACAATGCTTACCGTCAGTCCGTCGCAGTTTATTACCCCGATCATGCATTCATGCAACACTCGTCCATTACCGGCAAATGCACTGGCCTTCCCTTTGGCCGAAGAATAGCGAATGTCCAAGCAGTTCTTGGCCTTTGGGTTGGGCTGAAAATAGCAAATATACCACCTATGTGTTGGTAGGGGGAAAGCAATTTCAATTACAGTAAATACTCCTCTAATATATCCCCATGGAAGATTATTTTTCAACCTTTTCTGAGGTGGGATATTATTAGAGACTAAGGGATTATTAGACATTATTTCTATTTGGGGATTATTTTTTTACTAAATATTAGAGGAATTATTAGATATGGGAAAATATTATAACTTTTTTATCAGACTTTTTATGTCGCCTTGACGTGCAATTACCCCAAAACATATCAAAAATTGCTTTTGACAATAACACAAAATTCCTAAAACCCCAATAAGACAATGTTTAAAATCTGAAAATCCAATAGAATTGTTAATGATATATCGAAAAATATTAATTTTCTTCTGATGAAATAAGTACCATTTATAAAAAGGAATAATTTATAAATATTATATTATAAATATCTTCATATGTTCGATTAATTTTTTTTTTGACATTTTGGTTTACGGATTTTTTTTAGACATTTGGATGGATTTATTGATATGAGAGTACTCACTTGACCTAACACCTTTTCAACTTTTATAAAAATAAAGATATTTATCTGTTTTTTTTGCATTTAAAGGGTGTTATGTTGTTTCCTCAAAATCATCATAATATGCGTTTCCTCAAAATCCTTCAAAACCCGAAAATACACAAACTGGGACGTTTTCTAAAAAAAACATCAAAATGGTCGTCGTTTCCTCAAAATCCATCAGAACTCTAAAATGAGCATATACACAAAATATCTCCAAGAACGAAAATTGCACCAGGACAAAATCACCAAAAACCCATATTAAAATTTAGAAAATAAATATAAAAATAATACTTCTTTAATATGATTTGTAGGCACCATTCTTAACTTTTTTAGTCATATATGAAAATATAAAAAAGGAAAAAAGACCGTAGAGGTTTATTATTTAAAAAAACAAACCAATAAATTTTTTATCATTTTTATTCATTTTTGTAAAAATGAATGTGTTGGGATTTATTTTTTATACTATACTTAATAGTATTAAATTTACTTATTAGTATTTTAATTTTTGATTAAAGTTTTGGGTGATTTTTGTCATTGGAGATATTTTGTGTATAGATGTTGCTCATTTTAGAGTTCTGATGGATTTTGAGGAAATGACGACCATTTTGATGGATTTTGAGGAAACGACCCAGCACCTTTAAAAGCAATAACATACTCTTATATCTGCTATTTTGCCGTATTCCCTAAGCAGCTCCTCTACTTGGTTCCGCAACTCCATAGTAAAGCCAAGCACTGTGACCCAAAGATGCAAGCCAATTTCTGTAAAAAATACAATTTTTAGGTTTTGTTAAAAAGAAATCATTGAGTTATTAATCAAAGAAATCAACAAAATGATCAATTGGCCAGGTTGGAAAAGTTTGGACACATCTTTTGTTATAATCATTATGGACTAAAGAAATTATAAGCAGAATTTAAAACTCTAGTTTTTGGTCCATTAATTTATTCAAAAGTACTTTAAAATTAAAAACCTCCGTTATAGACAAAATGTTCTAGAAGTATGAAAGTTTGAAAAATATCTAAGAAAATTCAATTATCAAAAAGAGAAAAAGTAGTGCATAAAATTCTGCATAATCCCTTTTATAATTTTGGCCTAGAAAGCTCGACTATTTGGCACTTTTTGGAGAAAAGCACATTTCGCAACCAGCCTTTGGCCAATTAGACGACTATCATGGTCTAATGGCCAATTTTTGCACTTTAATAAAAAAATGAGTTTTTAATACGAATGCGGCGATATGGCCTTTAGCCCAAAACTAAAAAAACTAAACGACACCGGATTATCTCTTATCAGTGATCATTATTTCCCAATATACTCACTTGTCTCGTCAAATCCCAGCTCCAAAAAGTACATCCATCGGCAACATCGCGGGATTTTTTTCCTGT
>LDKF01000891.1:18334-47273 GCA_001026735.1 Rotylenchulus reniformis
ACTCCCCTCCTGGTTACGACTTTTGAAGAAAATTCGGGTCGGGAAGAAATTGGAAAGACCTTTAAAATGAAAGCAAATATTTTTGAAAAAAAACATAATTGAAACTCAAGTTTTTATTAAAGTTATATTAGGTTTAAAGTCATATTTTTATATTTTCCCTTTTTAATACTAGTCATTTTTAGAACAGGAACAAAAAAGAGCAAATCGAGTACGAATTCGACTTGTTTGTGCAAATGGCCCGCGAATATTCGGAGAAAGATCAGCCCGATGTCACCCAATGCTGTAAAAAAACATGGGCAGCGGCGTCACTTTGTGTCGTCCAATTCTACCTGGAGCATTTCGGGATTTGTATCAAATCTCCCCCGGCAAAGCGTGCATTGGCCAGGGCCATTAGATTCGGATGTAATGGGGGTGATGCAGGGAAAATTATGGAAACGTGGACACGAGCGGAGCAGTGAGTATATATAATTGGATTTAATTGATTTATAAAACACAAGCTTGATTTTAAGTGCACACAGCAATTTCTACGAGATGCTGTTTTTTACAAAAGATGAGCGCAATGATCTGTTGGATTCTATTGTTGAAATGCGAGATATAGTGAATGACAGCAAGAGGTGCAACATCGACGGTGTTCGCGAGGAGGTGAACAGACTTAGGAGCTCGGGCAAAATCGAGCCAAGAAGGGGGCGAGGGCAGAGACCGTTCAAAATTGCGAAAAGGAGTTTTCCATTTCAAGAGATCGCCCATTGAATGTGTTCTGTTGTAAAAAAGAATAATTTACGAAAAAATTACTTTGATTGCATTTAAAGATTTATTATTTTGCAATATTTGTTTGTTTGTTTTTTATTTGCATGATTTCTTTTAGATTTCGATTGATAATTTGATGAATTGCAATTTCAGCATGTCCGGATTAAGCACCCTCGGAAAAACCGGTGCTAGGACGTTAAAAAAAGGGCCCAATGTGGGCGTTAAAAAAAAGGCCCAATGCGACCAGTCTGTACGAAAACTTTTTTGTTAGACTTGTAAGACAAAAAGTATAAAAGGCAAAATTGTTCAGAATTTTATGCTGATTCGAATGGTATAAAAATTATTTCGAAATTCGAACAAAAAGTTCGAATTTTTCCCGAAATACCGAAAAATAGGGTTTTTAGGGGATTTTTCGACATTTTTGTTCGAAATTCGAAATAATTTTTATACCATTCGAATCAGCATAAAATTCTGAACAATTTTGCCGTTTATACTTTTGGTCTAACTGGTCTAACAAAAAAGTTTTCGTACAGAATGGCCGCATTGGGCCTTTTTTTTAACGCCCACATTGGGCCTTTTTTTTTAACGTCCTAGCACCGGAAAAACCCAAGTGAAGCATGAAATTTTAAAAGAATTGATTCATTAACACTTCAAAATTCAGCAGAAAAAATCATAATTCACTCCAAGGTCCTGGAAATTTTTTAATCGAGACAATTCAAATTTATCATTCAAAACAATTTAAAAAATATTTTTTAGGAAAAAAATAAACTCTGAAAAAAATATTAATTCGATCGAGAATGGACATGGACATTGACCAGCAACAGCAGGTGCGCTATGACCGGCAAATCCGCCTGTGGGGCGACGAGGGCCAACAGTCCATTCGGCAGGCACGCGTCTGCGTCTTCGGTTCCACTGCGCTGGCCGCCGAAACGCTGAAAAGCCTGGTAGGCCAGAAAGTACTTACTCTAGGGGAGCCTACGGTGGAAAAACTAAATTTTCAGGGGGTAGGGAGAACGAAAAAAACGACAGCAACCCAGAAATAATTGGGGCCATTTTCTAATCAAATACTAACATTTCTCAAAAAATGAGATTTTTTTTCTTAAGTAATTTCTTAAAAAATTAAAATTTTCTCAGCAACACTTTTTCTGGGTGGAAATAGCAATAGTATCCCATGACGAAAAAAACATTATTAAAGATTTTAAGAGTGATCGTTGGAGAAAAAGGGAATAAATTAAAAATTAGCAATAAACACGTTTTCCAACCAGGGCTGCACGGAAATTCCGGATTTTCGCTTTCTAAATCCGGCTTCCGAGTTATGGATTTTTGCTAAAAATCCTTTTGAATTATTTCCAAAAAAAATCGAAATCAATCCAGAATTTTTAATGAAATTTTTCATCGTTTTTAAACAAAAATTTATTCTTTCTTAAAATTAAAAAAATGGACGAAAACCTTTACCATAAAACTGAAAAAATTATTGGAAAAAATAAAATCCTAATGGTTTGATCTGGTTTGAACCGAGTGATAAGCAATGGCACCCTGTTGATCCCTGACCCGCCGATTAAAGAAATCCTAAGAAAAAAAAACAAAAATTTCTCTAAAGACCCGATATTTTTTAGGCAATTTTTTGCTGTTTTTATGGATTTGCTTCAGGTTCTCGCGGGAATCGGCTCCTTCCACATCATCGACAAGGCCCTGGTAGACCACGGCGATCTGGGCCAGAACTTCTTTGTGGAGCCCGCTGCACTGGGCCACTACCGCGGCGAATGCCTCGTCAAACTGCTCACGGTTGATTCTTGAATATTTTTATTTTTGTATAATTATCATCCTAAACTTTAGGTTTTTCATGGAAAATCCTGAACCTTTCGATAGTTTATTTTTTACTTTTTTAAATTTCTTTTTTAATTAATTTTACAGGGAAACAAAAGTGATCAGTTTTTACAAAAAAATATCAGTTTTGCTAATTTTTTTTTGAAAAAACATTTCAAAAAAATTTTTTGAACAAGAAGAACCCTCAAAAAATTGTAATTGCCAAAAAAATTGATTATAAAAAATGATTAAGATCGGAGGTTGCTTTTTCGCTATTTAAAAAAAAACAGTTTTGTTTTTGGAAATTGTAAAAATTAAAATTTTTTGTTCAGGAATTGAACCCATCCGTACACGGCCAACACCATGCCGTCATGTTCAGCGAGTTCAAGCGGCAAGACTTCCAAATTCTGGTCCAATTCTCCGTGGTCATCGGATTTTTTGTGATTTTTTCGCGTTTTTCTGTTTTCAGATGGCGTGCTGTTCATTTGGACCCGAATTTGTGGCATGATTCTTGTGTTGTTGTGGCAATTTACACATATTTATGTTCCATTTCACACTTTATCCCTATTATGAATGTCTTTTTTACATTTTGTTATTCTGTGATTTATATTAAGAGCATATCGAGTTGTCATTGTTTCCCTTCAATTATTAAATTATTATAAACTTTTTGAAAAATATTTTACAAGAATTTGTTTTTTTGGTTGAATTATTTTTGCTTCATATTCTTTGTAATATGTATATCATTTGGTTGAGTTGAACTTTCTTCATTTCAGCAAAAGCTTTTTTCCCGCAAAAGTTTTGACAATTTTGCACATTTGGCCATTTTTTACGATGGAAAAAGAGTATTTAATCAAAAATTTCAACGGTTCGCAAGAAGACTTAGTAATATATTTCATCTTTTTCCCAATTAAAAAATACCATTCAGGAAACGATGTTAAATCAGAATGGCCATGAAGGCTGTACGGTCGAGGCGGTGCCACCGGAGAAGAAAGGATGGAAGAAAGCGAAAAAAGTGAGTTAATCCCTTTAAGCCAGGATTCATTAAAAGGCTTTCACTTGGACACGCAAAATATTGCAATGGAGTACCGAGCCAGACATTTCGCGAGGCTTTATAGAAATTTCACAAGGCCTGTAGAAAATTTCCATTAAAGTCAATTCATTAGGGCGCATTCTCGTTCAGATTGGCAAAATAGTCCATACCCATAAATTAGCCCATTATAAAAAAAGAAGGCTTAAAGTTGGCCAATATGAGTGTTATTTTTAAGAATAAAGGGTGTTGGTAGTCTCGATTTAGTGACGTGAACAGTGAGAAATTCCACCTTCCCTGAAACCCAAAATTAATTTTTCAGGGTGTTAGGAAAGAAAAAAAAACTAAATTGAGCAATTTTCTCGGTTGTTCAATCTTCAAAATTTTCTCCAACGGTCCTGTCGTGAATCTGGCATCCTTAATGCAATGAAGTTCTTCAAAAAGCTTGTTTTTAATTGGAAAAGGCTCAATTTTTAAAATAAAATGACCACAACAATTTTTCCCAATAGCCTAAAATTTTTTAAAAACAAAAATTAGTTTTCTGTAAATGATACCTTTATTCACAGAACGCCCCCCCCCCATTACGCCCCTAAAAATGTTTGGCTCGTCACTCCCCTCTGGTTACGACTTTTGAGGAAATTATGGAAGAAATTGGAAAGACCTTTAAAATGAAAGAAATATTAAAAAAACATAATTGAAACTCTAGTTTTTATTAAAATTATATTGGGTTTAAAGTTTTTATATTTTCCCTTTTTAATACTAGTCATTTTTAGAACAGGAACAAAAAAGAGCAAGTCGAGTACGACTTCGACCTCTTCGTACAAAAGGCCCGCGAGTATTCGGAGAAAGATCCACCCGATGTCACACAATGTTGTGAAAAGACATGGGCAGCGGCGTCACTTTGTGTCGTCCAATTCTACCTGGAGCATTTCGGGATTTGTATCAAATCTCACCCGGCAAAGATAGAATTGGCCGAGGCCATTAGATTCGGATGTAATGTGGATGATGGAGGGAAAATTATGGAAACATGGACACGAGCGGAGCAGTGAGTATATATAATTGGATTAGATTTATAAAACACAAGCTTGATTTTAAGTGCACAAAAAATTTCTTTCTACGAGATGCTGTTTTTTACCAAAAATCAGCGCAATGATCTGTTGGATTCGATTGCTGAAATGAGAGATATAGTGAATGACAACAACAGGTGCAACATCGACCTTGTTCGCGAGGAGGTGAACAGACTGGAGAGCTCGGGCAAAATTAAAATCGAACCAAGAAGGGGGCGAGGGCAGAGACCGTTCAAAATTGCAAAAAGGAGCTTTCCATTTCAACAGATCGCCCATTGAATATGTTCTGTTCTGTTGTAAAAGAATAATTTACGAAAAAATTATTTTGACCCATTTAAAGATTTATTATTTTGCAATATGAGCTTCGAAACTATCTTTTTTAAATTATTTGTTTGTTTTTTTATTTGCATGATTTCTTTTAGATTCCGCTTGATAATATGATGAGTTGCAATTTCAGCATATCCGCATTAGGCGGGTCACTGGCAGATCATACCATGACAACTCATACCATGCAACTCATACCATTGACAATTCATACCCAAGACAACTCATACCCTAGATATAGATATGCCTGTGGCCACAAAAATGTTCCAACCCCGTTCATGTTTAAAAAAAGAATCTATAAGTTGAAGCGAATTGTCTGTCTTTTTTCTCTGTTCCTTCTATCTATGACATGTTTTCTTCATCTAACTTGTGTATGTTTCATATTTCATGCATACATTAAAAGAAAGATGCGTCCATCCAAAATACCACCAAACCAAAATGTCGCCGCATCCAAAAAATTTTTTATTCATAGTTAGACCAAAAACTTTAAAAAGCAAACATATATAGAAAAATATGCCCAGCATTTTGGTTTTTTTTGGAATTCAAAAAAATCAAGTTTTTTAAGGAAAATTTCGTTCTTTTTATGGGGTATTCAAAAAAACATTCATACTAAAATATTGGGCAATTTTTATATAAATTTGTTGTTTTAAGTTTTGATCTTTTAATGAGCAAAAAATGGTTTTTCGAATGCGTTGACTTTATGATTTAGGCGACATTTTGACTTTAATTTCGTTTCAACTTATAAATCATTTTTAAATGTATGAAAATTGGAATATTCTTCATGGCCACCAGTATAACTCATACCCTAGACAACTCATATCATAGACAACTCATACCCCGAAAAACTCATACCATAAAAATTTTTATTTTTTAAAATTCGAACTGCAAAAAATGATTTTTTTTAATTACATTAAAGAGCCAAAATTAGTCAAAAATATAAATGAAAATTGTTTTGTTAAAAAAAAATGCAGAAAACCTGAAAATGCTCCCTTTGCTGCTGATTCAAAGTCTAAAATAATTGTTTCCGGACGGCGTTGTACCAGTCGTAGGTCGGCGTTGTACCAGTCGTAGGTCATCGACTGCCTCCAACAGCATTTGAAGGAATCTCTCATATGTTCGTTGTTCTTTGTTGGGCAACAAGCAAATGACCAATGGCACGAAGGTCATGAGATTAATTATGAAAAAATTACTATTAAAAAATAGATCTGTGAAGCTCTTTGTTGTCATCGGAACAAGTATCAGCCAGCACGATTTGTTCTGCTAATGGTGTTTTGTGAATATATTTTTGACTAATTTTGGCTCTTTAATGTAATTTAAAAAAAAATCAAAAAAATGTTTATGGTATGAGTTTTTCGGGGTATGAGTTATCTAGGGTATGAGTTGTCTAGGGTATGAATTGCCATGGTATGAGTTGTCATGGTATGATCTGCCAGGACCCCGCATTAGGCACCCTCGGAAAAACCCTCAAGCCCCAAGTGAAGCATGAAATTTTAAAAGAATTGATTCATTAACACTTCAAAATTCAGCAGAAAAAATCATAATTCACTCCAAGGTCCTGGAAATTTTTTAATCGAGACAATTCAAATTTATCATTCAAAACAATTTAAAAAATATTTTTTAGGAAAAAAATAAACTCTGAAAAAAATATTAATACGATCGAGAATGGACATGGACATTGACCAGCAACAGCAGGTACGCTACGACCGGCAAATCCGCCTGTGGGGCGACGAGGGCCAACAGTCCATTCGGCAGGCACGCGTCTGCGTCTTCGGTTCCACTGCGCTGGCCGCCGAAACGCTGAAAAGCCTGGTAGGCCATCAGAGAGTACTCTAGGGGGGGCCTACGGTGGAAAAACTTAAATTTTCAGCGGGTGGGGAAAACGAAAAAAACGACAGCAACTAGGGCCGGCGCCAGGCGGGAGGCTGAAGCCCCCCCCCCCAGTCAGCCCCTGGAAAAAATAGTAAATTGACCAATTTTCCTGAGAAAAAGGGCCCAATTTTCAAATTTTTCTCCGACGGCCCCTATCGGGGCCGCCGCCACCCCTAAATGCAATGAAAATTCTTCAAAAAAAATTGCCATAAGCGAAAAATGGTCAAATTTGTTACGGAAAAGGACCCAAAATTGAAATTTTCTCAGAAAAAACCCCTAAATTCAATGAAATTTCTTCATAAAGAGCAAAAATTAACCATTTTCTAAAGAAAATGGTCTAAAAACGCGAAATTTTCTTCGGCGGCTTTTTTTTGCTCGCCAGTGACCCCAAAGTTCAGCGCCCCACCGGCTGACAGCAACCCAGTATAATTGGGCCATTTGTGATAAGCAATAATAATTGGGGCCATTTTCTAGTCAAATATCTAACCTTCTCAAAAAAATGAGATTTATTTTTCTTAAGCAATTTCTTCAAAAAAAAACAAAATTTTTCTCAGAAACACTTTTTCTGGGTGGAAATAGCAATAGTATCCCATGGCGAAAAAACATTATTAAAGATTTTTAGAGGGATTGTTGGAGAAAAGGGGAAAAATTAAAAATCAGCAATAAACACGTCTTCCAACCAGAGCTGCACGGAAATTCCGGGGTTTCGCTTCCCAATTCCGGCTTCCGAGTTATGGATTTTTGCTAAAAATCCTTTTGAATTTTTTTCCAAAAAAAAATTCGGAAGCAATCCAGAATTTTTAATGAAATTTTTCATCGTTTTTAAACAAAAATTTATTCTTTCTTAAAATTAAAAAAAATGGATGAAATGATAAGCAATAGCTCCCAGTTGATCCCTGACCCGCCGATTAATGAAATCCTAAATTAAATATATTTTTAGGGACAAAAAAATCTCTCTGAAAATCCCGATATTTTGAGCATTTTTTGCTGTTTTTTATGGATTTGCTTCAGGTTCTCGCTGGAATTGGCTCCTTCCACATCATCGACAAGGCCCTGGTGGACCACGCCGATTTGGGCCAGAACTTCTTTGTGGAACCCGCTGCACTGGGCCACTACCGCGGCAAATGCCTCGTCAAACTGCTCACGGTTGATTCTTGAATATTTTTATTTTTGTATGATTATCATCCTAAACTTTAGGTTTTTCATGGAAAATCCTGAACCTTTCGATAGTTCATTTTTTACTTTTTTTAATTTCTTTTTTAATTAATTTCAAATTTAAACTTTACAGGGAAACAAAAGTGATCAGTTTTTATAAAAAATATCCATTTTGCTAATTTTTTTTTGGAAAAACGCTTCAAAAATTTTTTGAACAAGAAGAACCCTCAAAAAATTTTAATTACCTGATTACAAAAAATGATTAAGATCGGTGGTTGCTTTTTCGCTATTTTTAAAAATATACAGTTTTGTTTTTGGAAATTGTAAAAATTAAAATTTTTGGTTCAGGAATTGAACCCATCCGTACACGGCCAGCACCATGCCATCATGTTCAGCGAGTTCAAAAGGCAAGACTTCCAAATGCTGGTCCAATTCTCCGTGGTCATCGGCACCAATTTGAGCGCAAGCGAAGCACTACAGTTGGACCAATTTTTGTTTCAGGTAGAAAATACGGGAAATTCGAAAAATTTGGATTTTTGTGAAATTTACGCGATTTTTTTTGCTGTTTCAGCATGGCGTGCCGTTCATTTGGACCCGAATTTGTGGCATGATAGGCCACCTGCGCCTCTCATTCCGGGAACACCACATCTGGAACACGCACAGCGAGAACGATGCCTACGATTTAAGGTTTTAAATTACGGAAAATTTTTTGATTAAATTTAAAAATGATCATGCAAATTGCAAGTAAGATAAGTGAATAGCCTCTAGCCTGGGAAAAAAATCTTAAAATTTTTCGGTGGTGAGGCCTCCTGAAATTTTTTTTATTTTTTTGCTCAAGAACAATTTATGAGGAAATTCCATTGTATAAGTAGAGAATTTTTTGGTTTTAAGCAAATGGTTGTTATTTTTCAGGTTTTTTTTTCATTTTCCTCCTCCAAATACACCGCTTTTTTTAGTTTTCGAATTTCCGGGCAGAACAATTGGCAATCCTTGATTGTCTCATAAGAATTTTACATTTTATTTTTTTTAATTCGATTTTTTCTATCAAAATTTCAAAAAACAAATCCCTTTTTATTTAGGTTGGACCACCCGTTTCCCGAGTTGTTGAGTCTGGCCAACCAGACGGATCTGAATGCGATGACCCATGAGCAGCACTCTCACACGCCTTATGTGTTGTTGTACTTCAAGACAATCGATGAGTGGAGGAAAAAGTTAGTGAATTTTTCATTTTTGAATATTTTAAAAACCATTTTTTTCAATTTTTTCCAGATTTATAACCAATTTTTAAAAAAACTAGCTTAAATCCGAAGAATTTACCCCCAAATTGAGAGTTCTAACATGAGGGTTTTGATGGTGTCGAACATGATAACATATCAGTTTTTTTTGAATTTTTTAGACCGATAGTCGAATAAAAAATTTCAAAAACCCTCATAAAAAGGCCTTTTAAGGTAAAATTTTTTATGGAAAAACGACCCTTATATAGCGGACTTTGACTTTTTAAAGCCAAGAAATTGGCCTCATATATTTATTTATTTATTTTACAACAGTGGAATTTACGATTTTTGGCCAATTTCCCGATTTTTTATATATTTTTTTTTCGCAATTTTTTTAGGCAACTCCTACAAAACAACGTCCCTTCCTCCGATCCCAACAAGCTGCTGTTCCCGGACATGAGCGTGTACAGGGTGCGCAAGGAGTTCGAGCAGGTGCTGATGCAGATGCGACAGCCGGACGACAAGGGCAACATGGACGAGCAGAACTTCCTGGAGGCCCGGCAGAACCTGTTGAAGGCCATGGGCAAGACCAAGGTGAGGCAAATCTTAGGACTTGAAATTTGAAATTTCACACTTTTTTGCCAAAGCATCCTCCCACCAAGGAAATTCCCGGCCCCCAAAAAATTCTTTGGGCTGGTGCTTATGGGGCTGTAGTCCACTCCCCGAAATCGGAATGCCAAATGCCAAGTTGAAAAATTTTATAAGGTCCCCTGTTACCATAATTTCAAAGTTTCTTCGGGCCCCTATTAGGATCGTAGGCACTAAAACTTTTCCAAAAAACAAAAATGCTCACATCAGATTTTTAAGATCATAGTCTAAAATTAGCGAATAGGTACTTCCTTATCCGGTCACCGAAATAATTTTTTTTTGCTCGTCTAGGGCGATACCCTCCCTCCCAATGCTCACCCCTTCCCCGAAAATTTTTTTCCTGCCTACGCCCTTGGATACGCCCCCCATTCTAAAATTTAGGTTGTATCTTCTATCTTTTTAATTTATGCCTCATATTTTTGAAGATCCCGGACAATGTGCGAAGGGTGCTGGCCGACCCAAAGGCGAGTTCCGTCGTTGTCGCTGCCGCCGCTTTTGACTCGGCGGATTCCATCGGTCGCTTCGCGTGGACAACCCACTTCTGGGTGCTCGCCGCTGCCCTGCGACTGTTCATCGAGCGGACCGGCGAGCTGCGACTGATGCCCATCTCGGGCCAACTACCGGACATGACCAGCGACTCCAAGCGCTATGCCCAACTGCTGGGCGTGTACAGGTCCAATTTCTTATGTCCATTTTAGGACAAAAACGATCAAAATCTAATTTTTTTGCTATCTTTTTTTATGTACAGTTTATATGTCATTTTCCCAATTTTTGAGATTTTTTAGCAAAATATTTTCTAAAATATAGGAAAATTATAGAGCAGAAATTCCTGCGTCGAATGACATCAAAAATATTTTTTTAAATGGTGATCTGCTGGAGAAAAAATCGAATTTTTCGGATGGGAACTAGAGGGCAAAATCGAATTTTTCGGAGGGGAACTAAAGAGCGGATGTTCAAGTCCCCTCGAGGGAAATAATTTTTAATTCTTTTAAAGCTTTTATTTTTGATTCTGCAAAAAATAGCTCTAGGATAATTTCTTGAGCGACTAATAAAAAATGATATAAAAAAGATTAAAATGGCATACGAAAATTACAGTTTACAGAAATTATATTTAGAATTTTATTAATTTAGATTATTGTTGTTTTGTTTTTTCTACCCTTTTGCCGACTCACTATGACACATATATAAAGGGATTATTCAAAATTCAGGAAGAAATCTGCGGAAGATGCGGCCCATCTCTACGCATTGGCCACAGATGTGATGGCCAAACGACTTTGCATGTTCACATCACGGCGCTACAACAGCAACAGAACAACGGCGACAACAGCGACTGCTACCAGCGACGACAGCGGCGGGGACGCGGACGAGAGCATGGTGGAGAGCGACACGGAAAGCGACGACGACACCGGAGGGACCACGACGACGGCTACTGAGGAGGAGGAGGAAGAGGAGGAGGGCGACAACGACGACGTGTCGCGCATGAGCACGTCGGACCCCTTTGATGTGCCGCAACAACAGTCGCATAAGACGACAGCCGAGACCGGCAGCAGTTTCAATGCCATGGACGAGGGCAGCGGCGACTCTGTGGCGTCGTCGCCCAAAATGATGCGGTGTGTTAAAGGGAGTCATGTTCATGACTATTCGTACAAGATAATGACTTATATTGGCCAATTTTCGACACGTGTGATTATCTTATCTTGACCATATCTTCTTTAGGGATTAGCCAATTCTGATGGGCTTCGGTTCTTTTTGTAGATAATTTTATGCTCTATCTATCGATATCAAGAACATTTTTCAAAGTTGCGTTTAAGCCGAGTTATTAGTGCGAGTTATTTATGAAGAAAAGCTGTTGATTACTGTGATTCACCTTATCTGGTCTTTAAAAAAATTTGAAACTGATTTTTCATAACAAACATAACCAAAAATTAGTTTAATCCAACGCACAAGGCCCAACACCATTTTGAATAAAAAAACAATTCGAATTTTAATTTTGTAGATCCGAAGAGTCTTCCGCAAATGGCAACTCAACCTCTCCGCCTTCGCCGATCACATTGGAACAGTGCCAAGCCTTCCTGAAAACGGCCTCCAAAATCAGTGTCCAGTATGGCTGTTCGCTGAGCACGGAATTTGGCCCTGGCGTCAACTTGAAGGTAGTCACTTTTTGGGCATTACCTTTCTTCGAGATTGAGGAGGATCTTTAGTTTCATACGATATCGTAGTTTCTTACGGTATTATATCATAGTATATCACTAGTTCGCTTATTAGCTTTATACGGTACCAGTGTTGGGAAAATGAGAATTTTCGGCTTCAGCTCCGACTCCGGCTCCAGGTCTCAAAAATTTTGGCTCCGGCTCCGACTCCAAAAAGCTCCGGAGCCCGGAGTCGGAGCTGGAGTCGGAGCCGGAGCTTCCTCACAACTTGATACGTTCCATCGACGTTTATTGCCTCAAAAACGTTCTTTTTGTATGGGATGCATTTAATGGAAGGGGAAAAGGGAAAAATTGAGCGAATTACCCACTCTTTTTAAGTTACTCTCGCTTCTTTTCCTTCAGTTAAATAGTCGGAGTGGGAGCTGGAGTCGGAGCTTTTCTGAATTTTTTTTTGCTCCGGCTCCGACTCCGGACTCCGGCCTTCAAATTTTTCGGCTCCGACTCCAGGCTCCATCCTTGATAAATTTCGGCTCCAGCTCCGACTTCAGCTCCGGAGTCGGAGCGGAGCTGGAGTCGGAGCCGGAGCTTTTCCCAACACTGTACGGTACTTCATGAAATGTGATTTGATCAGCCCACTTTATATTCATTTTCATAGTGTATCAACATTTTGAGAAAACACGTACCAGTAGTCGAGTGGGACACCTATAACGTAGTCACGTACCAAAAAACGTGAAAAAACTGGTGCGTGAATAGTACATGTCGTCAAAAAACCAGAAAAATGAATCACATATTTCATGAGGTTCGTGCACGTACTACGGCATGGGTATGAACTCTACTGTATCGTCCCCTAAATTTAATTTCAGTCGGTTATCAGCCGGATTGAAGACTCGGACATGACGGCAGTGCCGCCCCGGGTTCACCCCCTTACCTGGTACATACTGTTGCGGACCCTGGATCGGTTCAAGGCTGCCAAGGGTCGGTGTCCGGGCACCGCGGATCCGCTATTGGACCAACAGGACATCACGGAGCTGAACAACCACGTGGGAGACCTATTCGCCGAGACCAAGGTGTCCAGTCATGGGACAAATTTCTTTTTTTCTTCACTTTTATCCTTTTTACCATTTTATATTGTATAGGTTTTTGATATATGGATTCCTGACAAAAATCTTACCCTGATTAAATACAAAATATCCAGAAGGAACAAACATCCTTCCCCAAGTAAATTTTTCCAAAACATTTTCGCACGCCTCGTTTACTAAAAATTTTTCAGGCTTGGGTTTTTTATTTTAACAGGCCCTGTTTTTTTAAATTTTCACACCATGACTTGAGGTTTTCAAAAAATTTCACAAGCCATGTGTATGTATTATATCTGGTCTTTACGGATGTTATATTACTTTGGGATGGGGTAATTTTTGGGAATATTCTTATTCTGTATAGGGATATTTTAGGGGGAAAATTATTTTTTCAACTAAATTTTCGCTTTTTTCTCACTTCGCCAGGATCGTGATCTGATCGGCGCCCAATCCCAGCTGGTGCCGGACGACGCGGTTGCGGAGTTGTGCCGCTACCGCGACTCAGAACCACATGTTGCCGCTGGTAAAGCTTTAGCCCGGTTCTCCATTCTCAAATGAAAGTGATCAAAAAAATCAAGGAAAAAAGGGAAAAATGCTGGATAAAAAATACGGCATGACATTAAATCTCCATAACATTCATAAAAGATAACGAACATAAAACGTACTTTTCATATAAAATTGGATTGGAGAAGCGCGCTAAAGCTTTCATTGCCTTTTAGCAATCATGGGCGGTGTCGTTTCGCAGGAAGCGCTGAAGTTGTGCACCCACCAATGGGTGCCGGTGGACAACTCGCTGCTCTTCGACGCGCACTCCCAGCAGGCGGTCTCATTCCGCGTGACAACAACAACAGAAACACCGCCGAAAAGCGTTGTCTGACAACAGTTTTGCGTAAGATACACATACATGATGGATCGGATTATATGGTTTTGTCATAGATGAAAATGCTGTTACACTTTTGGTTTACAAGATTTTTATCTATAAAAATGCATTCAGATTTTTATCAAGGCCTTTATGAGTTATCAAATTTTGTAAAGGACACAAGATAAAATCCATATCAACACAAAGAATCTTGTCAAATTTCTTGTCAAGATTTTCTAAAGTGGAAAAGAGAGAAATGGTTAATCATATTTTTTTCGAGATCTTACCAAGACTAAGTTTTTCATATCTTATCCAAACATTATCTTATTGGCCAGGATAACCCGTCAATTCTTCAAAATACTTGATAGCAGATAATACCATGACCATGTTTTTGAAACAGCATTTTTGTCATTCTGGATGCATTGCACAAATTTAATTTACAAATTTATTCTTTTTTCAATTCTCATTTTTGGTACCCTGATTTACGGGCCATATTTACCGTAAGTTTATTAAAAGTCTTACACTGTAAAATATATGAATGGCTTTCTCTAACCTATGTTTGACATGTCAGCTCAAATTGTAACATTTCCTCTCTGCTGTTGGCCTCCAAACATTTTCTTTCAGACCTTTTTGTTACTTTTGCTTCATTTTCTTGTACGAATTTTTGGTTACAGTGATAAATTTGATTTTTGGAATTTTTCATTAAGAGTAGAACATATAAAGTTATTGATAGGGTGTAAAATAATTTTTGGTTAAATTTTTTCGAAACATGTTGCCCATGTCATCCCAAAATTCCATGTTTCATGGTCATGACTCATAATATGCTAATTTACTGTAAATTGATTTGGAACTTCCGCATGACAGATTAGGATTCTCCACATACATAGAAATTTCGGTCCATGGGTATTTTGTATAAAATATCGAAAAATGATAGTAGCAATGCTAAGCGATCGCTGCCACCCGGATCCGGACCCGGTCCAGCTGGGTCCGGTTCAGGTAAGCTTCCAACAGGCCCGCCTCCGCCAGCAGCACCTGGCGGATGGACTGCTCGCGCAGCTCGGGGTTGGGTTGCCGCTCGGCCACCACAATGCTGAGCCGGAACACAACGTGCAGATCGGCGCCACTGTGTGAGAAGCGGATAAGACAATGGGTTTGGGGAGGGGATTTCCATGATTTTGAGTATGAAATCCGTAAAATTCCCAAAAATCCGAAAATGTACATATACGGAGGATGGGTCTAATGATACGAAAATTGCCGAAATTTTAGTTCTTTGAGAGAGCCAATGGTTCAAAAAAATGGGAATTTTTCAGAAATTAGGGCCATTTGGCAAGTCCAAATTGAAATTTTTCACATTTTTAAATTTTGGGCAATTTCAAACCACAGCTTTTGCATTTGGAACTTGTTATCAGAACCTGAATTTTGCTAAAAAAATTTTTTTCATTGTTTTACCTGTTGTCCAACCGTTGCACGCTCACATCGGGGCTTAGGTCACCTATGAAGTAAAAAGCTAGATTATCACACATTCTTTGACTCACGCAGCGAAGAGTGTTCCAAGGTGCTGAGCAACTGAAAAGGGGGGGGCATACGGTAGAGCAACTGGAATGGGGGGAGTATAGAAAATGAAAAAATTGATAAAATGAGAATACTGTAGATCAATGTTGTGTCAAAAACCGCACCCTTTCCCCCTCCAATAAGTTAGGTAACACTTATCGATCGATATGAACTCGGATATGAAAATTGCCCTAATGAATATCAGGATTGCGTCGGCTGATCCGAAACCTGAAACCCGATGTTTTTCCCAAACCGAAAGCTGAAACCCGAGGATTTTTTGGGCCGACTCAATCCGAAACCTGACCCAAAAATTTCGCCAACCCGACGCAACCCTGATGCATATAGACATGTGTGTCTTACCGCATTTTGGACCACCGCTTGGGCCTGGTACTGCTCGAAGCTGTCCGGCTGATCATAGGCCGGGTTGGCCTATAGGTACGGGAAGGGAGAATCGATCAGATCACTGGATCGATCAGATCACTGATCAAACAAACTTGGTCCATGATGTACAGCTCGCACTCAAACTGAAAAAAACTTATCAGTTAGGATATAAAATGGTAAAATATTTCTAAATTTGGTGATTTTGGTCCATTTTCTGCCATTTTTTGAAGAATTTCTGAGCAAAAAAGGCAATAAAAAGCCGATTAAAAGGCACCCATATTTGCCCCTGGTAATAAAAAACATTCCTGGTTAGATTTGAAAATCCAAAGAAAATAAGCACAAAAATGCATTAAAATTTTTGAGACCCCTTTTTGCTAAAATTTAGCCTTTGTAAAAAGTTTCCGAGCTCTGCACTGCATATTCCTAATTTTTAATACCATTTTTGGCATTTTTGGCCATTTTTTAATCCATATAAATCAACAAACAGATCGGGTGATCAGCCGGGGTTCATCTGCAATTGTGGGAGATGGAGGAGGAGGCAGAGTTGGAGGAGGGACAGGAGTTGTGGCAGAGGTGGAGGAGGAGAAGCCGGTGAAGACGAGAACTGAAGAGGAAGAAGTTGGAGCAGTACATGTACATTG
This sequence comes from Rotylenchulus reniformis, assembly GCA_001026735.1. Taxonomy (NCBI): domain Eukaryota; kingdom Metazoa; phylum Nematoda; class Chromadorea; order Rhabditida; family Hoplolaimidae; genus Rotylenchulus; species Rotylenchulus reniformis. The sequence goes on from LDKF01000891.1 coordinate 34,847, forward strand.
GGTACATCTACGGAACCAAATGATACCTTTGGTGGCCATGAGCACGATGAACAGCAGGAGCAGGAGCAGGAACAGAAGGCACACGCTGATCAGCGCCACCAGATAGAGCCTTTTGTAGCTGAAAACAACAACAACAACAAGAAGAGGATCTTGAAGCAGTTCAAGTACCAACTATCGGATCTTGTCTGTAACTGATTTATGAATGACCATGAACAACAACAACAACAACAACNTGGTCTAGGTTTTTCTAGGCTGGTTTTTTTTTCTAGGTTTTTTGCCTAGAAAAAACCAGACCTAGACATTTTCGAAACCTACTTAGGGTGTGTAATAAGTTCTGTCACCCTCTCATATAGGCATTTTAAAAAATTCATAACATTGTTATTTGACCACCAATCCACTTGTTCTTTTTTTTATTTTGTAGAACAAAATGTAATCTTTCATTTATGAAAAGAAAAAAATAATTTTATTAATAAATTTTTTTAATGATTTTTTGCGTAATTTTACCAAAAATTGACAATCGACTATACTTTTTCTATGGTCTCTAGCTGAACTATTCCGCAAAGATGGGAATCCAAATCTGCATAAAATAAAAGACCAAAGTGCCCCCATTTACTTCACAAAAAAGAAAAAATTCAGAAAATTCAACCAAGAATATTATGGGACCTCCAAAAACACCTAAAAATTAGGGCAATTTCTAAGGTCAAAATGAAAATCTCGGCTTTGAGACTTTTTCAAATGACAAAATCATTTTTATTTAATTTTATTATTCATAAATATCAAAAATTTATTTATCCGAGCTTGCTTTAGTCACTTTCCTGTTTTTTGACGATAGGCTCAAAATCGATGTTTCAAAAAAGGCGCCTTGTAAAAAATTGAACAATTAAACTAGGAAGCTCATCTTTGGCTAGAATTTACTTCAAATTGTGTACTATCAGAAAAATCTTTTGAAATGATTCTCTAGTCCGTTCTATTGTCGAGAAAAATTCAGCCCAATTTGACAGTGTCAAGAATGACCTCAGATTTTGTTTTGCTTTTAAATCCCCTGAACTTTATTCTTAGAGCTCTGTCCTTTTGCACAAAGAATGGCAATATATCATCGATAATATTGACGGAAATATCTAAATTCGATTAATGTTTATTTTATTTAAAAAAAAATATTTTTACAAAATCCATAGGAGGGTGACAGAACTTATTACACACCCTAAGTAGAACCCAGACCTAGACCTAGGATTTTGAATTTTGCCGATCTCTACTCATAATATGCTAATTTACTGTAAATTGATTTGGAACTTCCGCATGACAGATTAGGGTGTTCTCCACATACATAGAAATTTCGGTCCATGGGTATTTTGTATAAAATATCGAAAAATGGTAGCAATGGGCTAAGCGATCGCTGCCACCCGGATCCGGACCCGGTCCAGCTGGGTCCGGTTCAGGTAAGCTTCCAACAGGCCCGCCTCCGCCAGCAGCACCTGGCGGATGGACTGCTCGCGCAGCTCGGGGTTGGGTTGCCGCTCGGCCACCACAATGCTGAGCCGGAACACAACGTGCAGATCGGCGCCACTGTGTGAGAAGCGGATAAGACAATGGGTTTGGGGAGGGGATTTCCATGATTTTGAGTATGAAATCCGTAAAATTCCCAAAAATCCGAAAATGTACATATACGGAGGATGGGTCTAATGATACGAAAATTGCCGAAATTTTAGTTCTTTGAGAGAGCCAATGGTTCAAAAAAATGGGAATTTTTCAGAAATTAGGGCCATTTGGCAAGTCCAAATTGAAATTTTTCACATTTTTAAATTTTGGGCAATTTCAAACCACAGCTTTTGCATTTGGAACTTGTTATCAGAACCTGAATTTTGCTAAAAAAATTTTTTTCATTGTTTTACCTGTTGTCCAACCGTTGCACGCTCACATCGGGGCTTAGGTCACCTATGAAGTAAAAAGCTAGATTATCACACATTCTTTGACTCACGCAGCGAAGAGTGTTCCAAGGTGCTGAGCAACTGAAAAGGGGGGGGCATACGGTAGAGCAACTGGAATGGGGGGAGTATAGAAAATGAAAAAATTGATAAAATGAGAATACTGTAGATCAATGTTGTGTCAAAAACCGCACCCTTTCCCCCTCCAATAAGTTAGGTAACACTTATCGATCGATATGAACTCGGATATGAAAATTGCCCTAATGAATATCAGGATTGCGTCGGCTGATCCGAAACCTGAAACCCGATGTTTTTCCCAAACCGAAAGCTGAAACCCGAGGATTTTTTGGGCCGACTCAATCCGAAACCTGACCCAAAAATTTCGCCAACCCGACGCAACCCTGATGCATATAGACATGTGTGTCTTACCGCATTTTGGACCACCGCTTGGGCCTGGTACTGCTCGAAGCTGTCCGGCTGATCATAGGCCGGGTTGGCCTATAGGTACGGGAAGGGAGAATCGATCAGATCACTGGATCGATCAGATCACTGATCAAACAAACTTGGTCCATGATGTACAGCTCGCACTCAAACTGAAAAAAACTTATCAGTTAGGATATAAAATGGTAAAATATTTCTAAATTTGGTGATTTTGGTCCATTTTCTGCCATTTTTTGAAGAATTTCTGAGCAAAAAAGGCAATAAAAAGCCGATTAAAAGGCACCCATATTTGCCCCTGGTAATAAAAAACATTCCTGGTTAGATTTGAAAATCCAAAGAAAATAAGCACAAAAATGCATTAAAATTTTTGAGACCCCTTTTTGCTAAAATTTAGCCTTTGTAAAAAGTTTCCGAGCTCTGCACTGCATATTCCTAATTTTTAATACCATTTTTGGCATTTTTGGCCATTTTTTAATCCATATAAATCAACAAACAGATCGGGTGATCAGCCGGGGTTCATCTGCAATTGTGGGAGATGGAGGAGGAGGCAGAGTTGGAGGAGGGACAGGAGTTGTGGCAGAGGTGGAGGAGGAGAAGCCGGTGAAGACGAGAACTGAAGAGGAAGAAGTTGGAGCAGTACATGTACATTGGGTACATCTACGGAACCAAATGATACCTTTGGTGGCCATGAGCACGATGAACAGCAGGAGCAGGAGCAGGAACAGAAGGCACACGCTGATCAGCGCCACCAGATAGAGCCTTTTGTAGCTGAAAACAACAACAACAACAAGAAGAGGATCTTGAAGCAGTTCAAGTACCAACTATCGGATCTTGTCTGTAACTGATTTATGAATGACCATGAACAACAACAACAACAACAACAACTTCTTGGAGCAGTACCAGCAGAGTATGGTAATTAAATTCCGCTTTTTTGGGTCATCACATATAGTAAGGATCCACCCATTAAGTGAACTTCTAAAATAATGATCTCATGAATCCGTTCAGTTCAGTAGCTGAACGGCTGAACATCCCCAATCAACTTTTTGGAGCAGTACGACTAGACAATTGTGGAACCCGAGCGGTATACCGGCGACTCTCGGGCTCATATCTTAACTTTTATTTACCTCCCCTTTTACCCGACTCTCCTATAAATATGGTAAGATGAAAAAAATTGTCATTTTTTCCGAATAAACGACCTCTGTACCCGAGTAAACTACCATACAAGTTTGGTGGGTTTCTGTTAGGGTAGGTCGGGATCCTGGCCGATTTTTGGGATCGGGATTTGCCGGAGTCGATTCCGATCCCATCCCGATCTCGACCTACCCTAGTTTTTGTCAATTTTGGTCTGTTGTTGCCCTGATTTCGGGGAAAACAGCTCCCAAAGGTGGACTTTCCAGCTTACCTTGGGCCCTCCCTGAACGTGATGTTGTGCTGCTGCGCGGGCGCCAAATGCCGTTGCTGCTGGTCCATGCTGGTGGTGACCAGTGCGGGGCGGCTGAACCGCTTCGGTTGCGCGGGCGGCTGGTGCGGCTGCCGCGGGACGGGCGTGAAGATGGGCATTGGGGCAGGCATAGGCGCGTCGGACGGGGGGACGACGCTGACGGTGGTGGCGGCAGCGACGGATTGGCGACGCGGACGGCCGTATCTTTTATGGGGAGCATACATTCCAAAAGGGTGGTGTCCGAATCCGGACAATTGGGCACCAAGGAAAAGGACAATTGGGCACAAAAAAACTTCGAAAATTGAGTATGGTACTCTTAGGGACTAGAAGGACTCGACTGGGTCTATATTGAGACTCCTGTGTATAATTTTGATTGCGAATCAATTCTTCACATTGGTACTCATCAGGTTGAGTGCGGGACTTGCTTTGAAAATTGGTGTGGTACATTTGGGGACCAGGGACTCGACTGGGCCTTTAGCGGGACATTAGTAGAATTTTGAGGGTCGCACATCGATTCTAAACATTGCTATTCAAGTTGAGTGCGGGACTCAACCCGAGTACGAGTACCATCCCACAATTCCATTTGGCGCTAAAACTTGTCCAAAATTCTCGCTAAAGGCCCCAAGTATCCCAAGAGAGGGATGGGCAACTCTAAAAGATTTTTGGTGCCCAATTGTCCCGGACTCACTGGTCCCGGTTGGTCCATCCGGACTGGGCCATGAAGTGGGCGCCGGTGCCTGGCTCCAACTGCTGGCTGAGCCGGTTGGCCCGGGCCCCGCCGGTGGCGCCACTGCTGTTGGCTAAACAGGCGAAGATAATCCAGACCATAAGAATAGTAAAGCTGCTGCAATTTGTGAAAAGCTCTCTAGCTCTAGAGGCATTTTTCCCATGGCCAAAAACTAATGAACCCAGCGCGGTGCGAAATTTGCGGACAAAACCTGAAAACCTGTCACAAACTTTTTTGAAACCATTTTAAAATAAAATTCAAAATGCAAAAATATGTAAAAAAAACATTCCTGATTTTTTGGTCCCTTCAGATTTATGAATTTTCTTGAAAATTTTTGAAATTTCCCTTAAAAACACGATTTTTTGAAAATCTAGGCTAATTTAAAATTATTCCTTTGAATTCAAAAAGGCGTTTAGGTTAAAAAATCAGGCATAATTTTCTGTTTATATTAGCATCTTGAAAATTTAGTCTAACTTAGTTTTTAAAACTTTGTAGTAAGTTTTTAAATTTTCGTCCGCAATTTTCAGTCCGCAACTTTCCGCGTGCCGAACCCAGCATGTTCCGATTATATTCTGCTGCTCTACCAACTGGGCTACACCCACCTTTAGATATGTACTACTCCTCCCTTATACAGTATTATCTATTAGGACATGGTCCAAAGCCTGATTGGCCAAATTTAGAGTATTTTGACCATAAATTTTTTTCAAAGAGGACCAATTCAAATGAGCGTAGGGTCATTTTGTAGCTAATTTTTTGCTCTATTTTTCACAGCAAATTCGTTTCTCTAGGTACATAGTGTTTGAACCGAGTTATATTATTTGGGGCGCAAATGTCGGGTAATCGATATACCGTATTTTCTCTAGTAAGTTCCCCTCTCCAATAAGCCCCCCCCCCCTCTGGAGGGGGATCGAAAAATAACTCCCCCGGGGGACTTACTAGAAAAAATACGGTACCTATATGGTTGATTGGAGCGTAAAGCATTTGAAGGTCGCCGAAATGCTAGCCTTAAGAAAACAAAAAAAAAGTTTGAACTCTGATCATTGATCAAACTGTGCATAGCCTATGGGAGTTATAGATTGATCAGCTCTGAAGCGTAAAGCATTTAAAGGTCGCCGAAATGCTAGCCTTAAGAAAACAAAAAAAAAGTTTGAACTCTGATCATTGATCAAATCTGTGCATAGCCTATGGGAATAGTTACAGATTGATCAGCTCTGATCAGTATCGCAGTAATTCACCTGCTGAGGATGACGGAGTTGCGGATGTTGAGGAAGACGAATATGCCGCTTCCGGGTCCACATCAACGCCCCTTTGCTGGTGATGGTGATGGTTGTGTTGCTGTGAAAGACGACGATGGCCCCCGTTGGGTTGATGATGATGGTGATTGGACGACATGGGATGATGATGTTTGGCATCTCATCCGCCGATCAAAATCAATGACATTGATCACCGGAATGGGGATGATCGGAGGAGGAGGCGGAAGAAGCGGGACGGAGGAGGAGGAGGATGATCATCATGGTTATTCTGATCTGTGACCGGCAGTCAAAATGGTTTTGATCTAAAACTGGATGATCAATCCCTGTCCGAGACTCATTGATCATCAAAATTTTGCCTTGGACCTTGATCTGATTGGAAGTGATCCATATCAATAGCTCTGGGGCATCAATGATATGATCAGAGCCAATATTAATCCTGCTGCACATCAGATCACATCTGCTCCGATTTGCTCAACGGCATTCATCATAGGAGTTGATCAGCTGACCTTATCTGATCAATTGGAGCAATCGAAAAACTTCATTATCGATTAGGCTTTGATCCTTTTTCATGATATGATCAGCTAGATCAAATCACGTTTAAGTGGATTTCGAAAAACCAGCAGCTCCATGCTTGGTAAGGATGAGAGAGTATCCGGTCCGGATCCGGACCATAAAGCCAGGGTGGATGGCTCAATTCCCCTATGAGGTAATGGCGATGGTGGTCACTCTTGACCAAATCGGGAATCTCGAGAGGAAGGAGAAGGAAAAGCTGTCCAAACAGCAAGAGAGAGAGAGAAAGAGAGAAATCGGATGAATCGGAGGGAGGAGAAGGAGAGCTTCTTTAGTAAAAGCCAACCAACTAAAACCAAATGTAGGAGGAGGAGGATGATCCAGGCTAAATCCACATGATCCGGCCAAAAAAATTATCCAACAACAAAATAATAACCAAGAGGGAGAGAGAGAGAGAGAGAAAGAGAGAGAGGGAGGAGAGAGAGGAGAGAGAAGGCGATAGAGAGAGTTACCAAGATTTTATTGATTGATCCAATTAGCAGTATATCCGGTCTCAATTTACACGTCGTGGAACTGTGAGGAGAGCAAAAATTTCTTTGCCGACCAAGATTGGTGTACGGTAGGCAAAGAGTAAACCAATCGGGTACCGTATCTGGGGATAGACGGTACCTGATCGGTACTGTAAATAACCAGCACCGCACTGGGCTCATCATAAGGAAGTATGTTCTGATTGTTGTACGGTAGGCAAAGAAGAATATCTGTTGGGTATCGTATACGTGGAGAAGCGGAGATAATTGACCGATACCGTAACCGTATCTACCCTACCGGGATCGATGCTGTAAATCGGTATACCTATTCTCTGGATTGATATGATAAGATACCTAAATGGCATCCACCGTAACCGGTACAATACCGTATACCGGAGACATTCGGCGTGGAGGGTCGGACGTGATCCGGTTCGGGAATCCTGCTTCAATCCCGAGTGAGTTCGACTTTTGTTCGGACGAAATCGGGTTCGGGAATCCCGATTCAGTCCCGATCCCGAATAGTTGCGAATGAGTTGTTCGACTACTTTTATTCGGAAGGGATCCGGTTCGGGATCCCGATTCAGTCCTGACCCCGGATCCGGCCCCGTGCCGAATGTATACTGCACATAATCACTTTCTTGTCGGCGCTTCCGCCACAAACTACATACGCACATGTACCATGCCCATAATGGGCAATTTGTCCTGTGCTAAACATTTCTTGGTAACCAAAATAACACATCCGCCATTCTCACACTTTGTTGGCGACTAAAACCAGGGGTGCGATCGAAAAATTTTTTAAAATCAGGACATCCAGCTCAAAAAATCAGATTTCATGATCAAAAATCAGGACATTTTGTAAAATGCTTTTGAACCAATTGTAAATCGATTTATTCTTGTAATATTAGTTCGATTATTCATATTTCTCACCACCCATGATCAATTTTAACAATTTTGGGGAAGAAATGAGCAAATCATACATCTGTAAACAATCCAAATCATAGTTTACCTTCACCTTCACGGCGTAGCATTTGAGCTGTGATCATGCCATACTGAACTCCGCTTTTTTTGCAAAAATTTTTACTATGGGAGGGGTGCCGGCGGTCCCGAAAGGGGCCGCCGGAGAAAATTTCGAAAATTTAGTCCTTTTTTCTTAAGAAAATTGGCCATTTTTAAGATATTTTTTGAAAAATATACTATATTAGAGTGCCGGCGGTCCCGATAGGGGCCGCCGGAGGAAATTTTTGAAAATGGAATAATTTTTCCTTGAGAAAATTGCTCATTTTTTTGAGAAATTTCAACAAAAATCAGAAAATCAGGACAAAATAAGGACAGAGGTCGAAAATCAGGACAAATCTGACAAATCAGGACAGATCGCACCCCTGACTAAAACACAATTTGTGTTTGGCGTATTTTGTGCTTTGTTGTGTTGGCACCCAATCTTGTGTAGTCAGTTTGCCTTTTGGTGCGTAGGTGTAAACGGTAGAAAAACAGCACTTTCCCCCCAATTTGGTGACGGGTAACCCGCACAAATTTTCTGTCCAAAATATTTTTCCAAAATATCCGCCGTGATTCATCGGGCCACATTTCTACAAGGACGATGATTTTCCCTAAAAACAAGTACTTATACCGAAACAGGACATTTGAGTGTGGCCGCGAAAAAAATCGCTATAATTCTGCTCAAACGCATCCTAAAAAAAGTTTGGTGTCATAAGATAGGTCGTCTAAATGACTTCTATAAATTTGCAAAAAAAGATAATCCGGATTGGCCAAGTGTGAAAAAAATTATGATCAAACCGATTCACAAAATCGTGGTTTTGGTCAAAGATGTGTGGCCCATAACTTTTTTCACACTTGGCCAGTTCGGATGATCTTTTTGCAACTTTATGTATAGCAGACATTTAGACCTATCTATTGACAAAGCTGAGACTCAATCGGCCACGCTCAAACGTCCCCTACCATACTCATACACCATGGATTTCCTCTACTATTAGGCCTCCCTCTAATAAATGCCCCTCCCCTCCCTAATATAAGTTTGTTCTCCTTGTTCAATAGGTGCTAGGACTTTCAAAAAGGGGCCCATTAAGACAGCCTTTAGAAATCTTTTGTTAAACCTTGTCAGACCAAAAGTATCAAAGCAAAATTTATGCTCTATCTGTTGGAATTTTTAGTTTTTTTGATTTCCCTTGAAAAGATTAGAAATTTTTCAGGGAAAAGAGCATAGCCCCTCTATCTTGAGCTAAACATTAAAAATCCGAAGAAAATCGAGTTTTCCGGAGGCAAACAGAAAAATATTCGGGGATTTTGTTATCAGCTTATTAGGTATATGGGGGAATATCGTAATTTTACCATTCATCACCTACCAAGATGGGTACAGTAAAAATCGGTATACAGCTGCTGTACTTAATTGACATCATAGACACCACCATGTCATACGGAAGTCTACCGTATAAAGCCCATACTTCCGAGATGTACAGCATTAAAATCGGTGGTACCACCTCACTGGATGCATACCATGGATGCCCTATATACTGGCTGACATGAGATGTATACTGTATCGATTCCACAGAAAATGGCATCTGTTATGATACACAGTCGGTAATGTAAGGGAGAAGAGGAAATGCCTCCCGAGAGCGATTCCCATCCCATGAAAAGCATCCATTAAAGGGCGGGCAAACGTGTCGCTGTAGCTTAATGGTGAAAGCTCTCCCCGGATAGGAGGAATGTGGGTTCGAGTCCCACCGGCGGCCTAACGTTTTGCCCAAGCTTTATTGTAACTACATGACGGTTCGGATACCGTGTACGTGCATAAAGTGATACCGTATGCTGTATATTCCAGTTAGCAATACACCGTACCCAAATGCCTTACTGTCACATTTTCATGGTGAAAAGATGTGCCACAATCGGTAACTAAATGCCGGTTCGGATACCGTATACGTGCGTAAAGCGTAACATGGTACTGTATATGTCGGTTCTTACAGTCCGGCCAATACACCGTACCCCCAACTGTCATTACTGTCACATTTTCGTCGTGAAACGATGTACTCTATATGAAACCGAATATTTTGGGCCATTTCCTGCCAATTACATGTGTATAGCAGGGCTTCCATCTGTCCTTATTTATAAGGATTGTCCTTATTTTGAGGGGTCTCAATCTTATAAAAATAAAATGTCCTTATTTGTAAGATTTGTCCTTATTTTATCCCTTATTTTGTCCTTATTTTTGGATTTTTGAAAATTTTCATTCAAAAAATGACCAATTTTCTTACAAAAGTAGGTCCAAAATCGCGAAATTTTCTCCGGCGGCCCCTATCGGGACCGCCGGCTGAATGAATGCAATGAATTTTCTTCAAAAATGTCTTAAAAAATTACCGATTTTTAATGAAAATCAGGTTTAAATTTTCAAAATTTTCTCCGGCGGCCCCTATCGGGACCGCCGGCTCCCTCCCTGCCCAATGAATTTTCTTCAATAAGCTCAAACACGGAAAAGTTTTTTTTAAAATTATGTTCGGCACAAAAAAACCCGAACTTCCTTCATCCTGATCTTGATTTGTTCTTAATTTTATGATGTGCTTATTTCAACCCAAAATTGCTCAAATTGATTATGAGTGGCGAAAAATACGATTTTTGATTCACTATTTCTGATTTTTAAGTGATATAAAACGTTTTTGAAGCGTCCTTATTTTTGCGTATTTTAGTAACGAAAATCCTTATTTTTTATTCTTGACGTCCTTATTTTGAAAATTTTTCGATGGAAGCCCTGCTATACACATGTAATTGGCAGGAAATGGCCCAAAATATTCGGTTTCATATAGAGTACATCGTTTCACGACGAAAATGTGACAGTAATGACAGTTGGGGGTACGGTGTATTGGCCGGACTGTAAGAACCGACATATACAGTACCATGTTACGCTTTACGCACGTATACGGTATCCGAACCGGCATTTAGTTACCGATTGTGGCACATCTTTTCACCATGAAAATGTGACAGTAAGGCATTTGGGTACGGTGTATTGCTAACTGGAATATACAGCATACGGTNTGCTAAAATTTATATTGAAAATTTATTTTTTCTGAAAATAATTAAAAATTTCCAAAAATTAAATTACATAATAATTTTTATGAATATTTTTTAAAATATTGGAGATTTATGGAAATCCTACAAAAAAGAGATTTTGGAAAAGCTTAAAAATTTTCACATGAATTTTTTTAAAAATCAAAGATTGTGAGTTCTTGATATAAAAAACAGAAATCCAATCTCTTTAAAAATAAGCATAAACTAGGGTTGGTCGGGATCGGGATCCCGGCCGATTTTCGGGATCGGGATTTGCCGGAGTCGATCCTGATCCCGGATCCCGATTTTTAAAATTCGGGATCGGGATATCCCGATTACAAATTTCGGGATCGGGATTATCCCGAAATCCCGAGATTTTTTTCGGGATTTTCAAAAAATGGCTTAAATGTAAAATTTTTTAAATAAAAGACTTCAAAAATCGAAATAACATTATCATTATAAAATTTTTAACTCAAAATTTTACTATGTTAAGGGTTCCGGTGGAGAAAATTTGAAAGTTTGCAACATTTTCTTTTTTGTAATTTCACTAGATTGGGACCTGGGTAGAGATGCTCGAGAGTCTCGGTCTCGAGTCGAGATTTTTCTCGGGTTTTTTGGGTCTCGGTCTCAAGTCTCGGTCTTGGATTTTGAGTCTCGGAAAACGAGACTTTTACTGGATATTCTGGCATTTTTGGAAAAAATGATCAGAAAAATTCGATTGGATATGTCGATAAAAATTAAATTTTTCCGCAATTTGTTCCAACTATATTTTCTTTTAAAAAAGGATCGAATTCATCAACAATCCCAAAAAATTGTTACATTGCAATCAACTCGCAAACAACAATTTTGGAAAAATAAAAAAAATTTTCAGGGAATCGATGAAAAAGAAAGAAAACTGACAAATTTTTATTCAAAATTTGATCAAAATTTTCAAAATTTTATACTCGAATCTAAAAAAATCTCGGGTCAAATCTCGGTCTTAGAGCCAAATATCGGTCTCGTTTCTCGAGTCTCGGGAAAAATCAGGTCTCGAGTACCACTAGGCCTGGGGTGCCGGCGGCCTTGATAGGGGTCGCCGGAGAAAAATTGAAATTTTGGACCATTTTCTTAAGAAATTTTGCTCATTTAAGAGGTTCGCACCGGAGAAAAATTGAAATTTTGGACCATTTTCTTAAGAAATTTTGCTCATTTAAGAGGTTCGCACCGGAGAAAAATTGAAATTTTGGACCATTTTCTTAAGAAATTTTGCTCATTTAAGAGGTTCGCACCGGAGAAAAATTGAAATTTTGGGCTCATTTTCTTAAGAAATTTTGCTCTTAAAAAGAAGAAAGATACGACTCAAATAAAAAAAATCGAAAAATTTTCGGGATCCCGGCCGGGATTGAAATCCTGAATTTCGGGATTCGGGATCCCGCATTCGGGATCGGGATCAGAAAATCCCGATCCCGAAACATCGGGATCCCGGCCGGGATCCCGATCCCGACCAACCCTACATAAAACAAAGAATAATGGCGGATTTCGCACAGTGACAGGGCACCACCGCCCCCCCCCCC
>LDKF01000892.1:2356-50322 GCA_001026735.1 Rotylenchulus reniformis
GGGGGGGGGGGGTAAATTATCAATGTGGTCATCTATGATAGGACGTTAAAAAAGTGCCATATTAACCAACCGTGTGAAAGCCATTTTTTGCTATTTTGAAAAATTTCGAACTTTTTGTTCAACTTTCAAAAACTGAAAAAAAAGATAGAGCATAATTCTGCACAATTTTAGATTTTATACTTTGAAAACAAAAAAGTTTTTGTTTTGAGTGAATTCATTTTGACCCTTTTCGAGGAAACTAAATAGCATCATGTCGTGGCGCGACTTTTGCGGACCCAATACGATTTTAAAAAAAAAATTTTCTATGCCTTGCCCAAGGGCCAACGGGCATTATGAAGCGCTATCACGGATTATGGGCAAACAAAAAGATCAATTTTTTGCCATTCAGGACAGTGTATAAAATGAGTAGGACAAGATCCGACTTTGGGTTGCGAATTTTCCGCGTCAATTCAACAGGGAGAGGGACTTAAAAATTCTTAAAATATTAGGCTACAATACAAAAATGAAAAATTTTGGGAATTGGGATGATGTTTTAATTTGAAAAGCGCCTCATAATGCCCGTTGGCCCTTGGCAAAGCATATAAAAAATTTCATTTTTTAATTTTTTTTAAATCATTGGGTCCGCAAAAGTCGGATAGCCCACCATGTCACCCAATCTAAAAAATTTAGAGCTTGATTGGTAATAAGGAATTATATGCAAAAATATATGCTTTATTTTTTAGACTGGGCCAGTTTTTAGAATTCCTTGAAAAATTTTTATTCAAAAAATTTCAAGTTACCTTATTCAAAACTAGCCAGGCTAAATGAAAGATTTTTTGTTTAAGCCACTTTTTAAATAATATTTTAAATTTGGTTGACCCGTTTACTTTCTACCATCCAGCACCGATTAATCGTCATTTCTGATAATTTTTTATTTTTAAGGCATAATAGATAAGAAAAATTGCAATAATTCGTTGTCCCTGACCCAACCAAACAAAGGCCATTGCATGGATGGAACCAGGTTCTGAGGGCGTAACGCAGGAATATTTTTTAAATTTTGAGCCAATTTTAGAGGTTTTTAAAATAATATTCTTATATATGTTTATTTTTAATTTAGTAATTAATTATTTTTTATCCAGGCTTATGCTTTAAAATACCGCATTTCCTGTATTAGGACTCAGGGGGATTAATTTTTCAACCCCTCCCCAGAGGGGGGGGGTCTATTACAGGGAAGGGACTAATTGCAGGGAGAGGATTTATTTTTCAAACCTCCCTCCAGAGGGGGGTCTATTACAGGGAGAGGATTAATTGCAGGGAGGGGACTTAATAAAGAAAATATGGTAATGTTGAAAGTGGAAATAATATTTTGGATATGCAGACACTTCTGATTTTTTTTTTCTTCTAAGCATAAAAAAAATGAATCATCTAAGGGAAGACATTTGCGACTTGTTTTCAATAACTCGATTCAAACGCAACCTAGAGAATCGAATTTGATGTCATAAAATAGAGCAAAAAATTAACTACAAAAAGAGCCCAACCGTTCTGAATTCGTCGCTGTGAAAAAAAATCCTGGCCAAAATAATGGCCTTGGCCAAATACAAACTATTTTGGCCATAACTTTTTTCCACGGTGGAGCTTTTATGACGGGCTTTGGCTCATTTTATAGAACAATTTTTTGCTCTAAAAATTTTTACACGAAATTCATTTCTCTTGCCATTTCAGCCTAAAATAACATATCAGTCCCAGAAAACTTTTTTGTCAGACATGTTAGACCAAAAGTATAAAAAGAAAAGTTGTGTAAAATTTCATGCTGATTAAAATTTTTCTGAAATTCCAACAAAAATGTCGAATAAAGTCGAAACAATCAAAAATTCGAGTTTTTCTGGAAAATTTCGCATTTTTGTGGGATTTTCAGAAAAAAATTTATATCTTCAGAATCAGCATGAAATTCTGCATAACTTTTCATTTTATACTTTTGGTCTGACAAGTCGAACAGAAAAGTTTTCTAAGACTGATCTATTTTTTGTACTTTAGGCTGAACTGTCTCAGCACGGAACCGAAGTACGGGTATAAAAAGTCTGCATATCGAACCTTGTGAGCAGCACTCATAAAGTCTGCTGAGTGCGAAAGCTGACCTCCTTTAACAAAAAATGTCTAAAATTATTTTAAGCCCGAGGCTGTTTTGCTCTCCAAAAACATTGTCAAATCCCGAATTGAATGGTTTCCACAAGCCATCCCGGCGCTTCAGCATCCCCGCTTCTGCTCCGGAAAATTGTCCCATCGGATCAACAACTTGCAAGTACGGGGGTTTCTTCCCAATATGGAAAAATATTTTAGCAAAAATTCAGTCCATCATGACTGAATGTTAACAATTCAATCTTTTGAGCATAACTGAAATCAAAATTCTAGTCAGTTCTCTTATTTATATATATATATATATATATATATATATATATATTTTTTTTGAAAATTTTGGACCATCTGACAATATTCAATAATTTTTTATTAAATTTGATTGGAATTTTTTTATACTGACTGGTACTTTTAGTATATGGTTATATCCGCTCATTTTGATAATTTTTCCACAGATTGTATCGCATAATATCGCATAATATAACATGACGTGCTTAAAATACTTGCTTAATAAGTTTAAAATAAATTTTTCAAAAATGTAAAATATTTTTTTATTAAGCTTAAAATACTAAAAATTTCAGAAACGAATTTGAGAAAGGGTCGGGCTCTTTTTTGGATGATTACCTCATTGTATTCATGGAACTGGCCACAGATGTGAATATGAATCAATGGGCCGGATGCGGAAAAATGGTAAATCAAAGTTAAAAATGTAAAAAAAATCTAATCAAAAAATGAGTTTCTAGTGATCAGCAAAAGAAATTCGAACATTTTAGACCTAAAGTCTGAAAGGAACAATTTTTCTACCAAATCCAGTCTGGGCTTTCGAATTCCGGTCGAAAAATATTCGAAATTCGTTTATTTTACAGAATGTTGAGCTTCAATATTAATAACTACCCTTTTGGGAAAGTTTTTCAGTAAAAAATTCTTTGTAAAAAATATCTGCCCTCCCAGAATATACAACACAATGCCTAGAATTTATTTAAATGAGTATGCGATATCGGTGACACGACAATTCCCTGTGACAATTTGACATCAAATAATTCGGTATTAGACGCGACAATTCGTCGCTATTTTATGGATCTTAGATTTCTCAAAAATTATACAGACCATATCCTAAGTGCTAGACTTGTTTTAATTTTTGTCTTATTGGATAGATGAATTTTTGAAAAATCGGAGCCGAATTTTCACAACTTAGTGGGGGTGCCGAATTGTCGTTTTCTGGGGGGCCACCGATTGAGGTGTACCAGTAGTATACCCAGAGCTGCCAACTCCCAGGACCCCTAAATAAGGACACAAGGGTC
The DNA here is from genome assembly GCA_001026735.1 of Rotylenchulus reniformis. Classification (NCBI taxonomy): domain Eukaryota; kingdom Metazoa; phylum Nematoda; class Chromadorea; order Rhabditida; family Hoplolaimidae; genus Rotylenchulus; species Rotylenchulus reniformis. Next base: position 5,770 of record LDKF01000892.1, read on the forward strand.
AAAATCTAAGATTTTATGGTCAAAAATAAGGACGCTTTTAAAAACGCAAATTTTTCGTCAATATCAAACAAAAAATCGAATTCTTTATCGAATCAATGATATTTCTCAACGGAAAGAATTTTTTCCAAGAGTGTTGGGGCAGCGATTGGATTTTTTTATTTTACTGGGAGGAGGGGGGGAAGCGGCGGTCCCGATAGGGGCCGCCGGAGAAAATTTTGAGAATTTTCGGCCATTTTTCTTAAGAAAATTGATAATTTTTTTGGTTTCGGCGCCAGAGAAAATTTTTAATATTTAGACCTTTTTCTGAAAAATTGATCAATTTTTAAGATATTTTTTGGAGAAAATTCGTTGTATGGGGTACCGGCTAGAAAATATTGAGAATTTTCAGCTATTTTCTTAAGAAAATTGACTATTTTTAAATGATATTTCCCAGAAAATTTACTGTATGGGGTGCCCGGCCGTCCCGATAGGGGCGGTCGGAGGAAATTTTGAAATTTAGACCTTATTTTCTTAAGAAAATTGGTCATTTTTTGAATAAATTTATCAAAATCCCAAATATAAGGACAAAATAAGGACATAGGTCAAAAATAAGTACAAATCTTAGAAATAAGTACATTTGGCAGCCCTGAGTATACCCAACAAAAACACGTATTACCCTTACCGTTTTATATTAATCCGATATTGTTTTAAAACGGATATGCGAACAAATAAGCAGCAGACAGTATACAGAATTATGTAGTACGTATAAAATACGTACCGTAAAATTGTACTGTTTGAACTCCACCTTCATTATTATTTTTTTTAATTTCCCGAAAAAGATTACAACGACTAGTGTAACAACAATTGATGAGGTAACTAAGACTTCTGCTGCTGAGTCAACAAACGCAACAACAACAATAACAAAAAGACCAACAACTCCAGAACCACCTATTGTTGAGGTAATGATGATGAACCGTGGTTGTTATGCCCGGTACTAGAACATAAAAAACCGCCAAAGCGTACTAGTCCGAAATTATAAAAAGGCATTGTGCTGAATTTTCCACTCTATCTTTGGATATTTTCTAATTTTTCGAAATTCGTCTAAAAAGTTCTAAATTTTCCCGAAATACCGAAAAATAAGGTTTTTAGGGGATATTTCGAACTCTGCCCCACGATTCGCCTAAAACCACGATTCGTCTAACCAGCAAAAAAGCCAGAATTCTCTATAAATACATGCCATTTTTGCGGGTTCTGCATGAATGTATTTTTTGAACTTTTAGATTAATAATGACTTTTAGTTGGCTAGAAGAATCGTGGTTTAGAAGAATCGTAGTAGTGCCTATTTCAAACCTTTTGCCCGAATTTCGAGAAATTAAAAATGCCATAGGATAGAGCATAAAATTCTGCATTAATTCGACCTAGCAAGCTTAGAAAACAAAGATTTCGGCCAGACAGGCCATATTATGCCCCAATTGGCCAAATCCACCAAATTGCGCTTCATTATAAATCGTAATTTTTTTTTAAAATTATTTTAGTCCTTCCAAATTCTCTTCAAAAACATCAACCTTTCAATTACTGCGGAATTCACGCGTCGATGTCCGGCAAACACAACATTGCTGATTCTGACAATGTCCCGACGGGATGGGTTTGAGTTGCGAAATGCTATGCGACGCAATTGGCTGAACGATTCGGTTTTAAATCAATTATGAAATTCTAACAAAAAATATGAAATCGCATCTAATAATAAAGTGATGGAATTTGGTTGTCCGATAATCATTTAGTAGTTTAAGAACCCGTTCTCTCTCTCCAACACATCGCTTACCATACCCTTGCATCTCCCTCGTGGATTGAACCGGCTTTTTTGGGATCAGAACCTTTGGTTCCCTCCAGTTAACCATCCTCAAAGCGAGTACTATCCCATTCTCTCTCCATCTTTACAATGACCTCATCATTTCCTTTAGATAATTGGATCGGAACCTTTGGTTCCATCCGCTTAATCATCGATTGAGAGAGTGATCATCTCTCTCTACTGTAGCTTCGAATTGGTAATGAGTCTTCGAGAGATTAGCCTTTGTGTTACGCGTCACACCCCAGGAAGCTTCGCGTTCCTGGGACAAAGGCATGCATGGGTCAAAGACCCATGTGTAACACACAGTTATCCCGAAAATACATGTTTTTGCGTTATTTTTCATTTTTGTAAAATAATTAAATAATTATTAAATAATATTATATTTTAAAAATATTTTTCATTCATGTTCTTTCAAATTCTTTCACACTTTCTCCTTTTCATTCCTTTTTCACCTCTTTGTTTTTTTCCAATCAATTCCACCACTCTTCCGCCGTTCCTTCCTTAAGGCAATTACAGTACACCTCAGTGTACTCTCTCTCTCCCTTCTCTAACCTCTTCAAATTTCAGCTCTGATTTTTCCCCAGAAAAAATGCCCCAAAATAATTCATTTTTTCTTTTATTATTTTCCGAAAATCTTGATCAATTCCGATCAAATTCTTTTTAAATTTTCTTCCCAAATTCCCTCTCAATTCTTTCATCCAATTCCAAGTAAAAGATCGCATTTTTCGATCTTTCCATCTTCCTTCCCCGGCGCATCGGCGCTCTTTGGTTCCCTCTGGCAAAGAGACTCCCCCGCCGCCCATCCATCCATCCCCCTTCCATCCACATCCTCCCTCCGTCACTTTGTTTTGGCAGACCGATGGAATCGATGATTCCATCGCATTTTGCTCATTTTGAGCAAAATAATTTTCCATTTTTTCCCTCCCAAATTTATGTATTTTTATTTTTAAATTATTTTTGTCCCACCACTTAGGCCTTACAGAGGGCCTAAACTGGTGTACCGCGGCGTGATCTGTCTCTTCTTTTTTCCAAATTTTCACCTTTTCATTTATTTTCTTTTTTTAATAATAATATTCCAATTCCCTATCCCATTCTTTTCACCATTTTTTTCAAATTCTAAGTCAAACCCTCTCTTCCCATTTCCCTTTCTTTTCCCCCCAAAAAATCAGATTTTCTATTCAAACATCTCCTTTTCTTCTTTCCCAAAAAAATCAATTTCTAAGTCATTTTTCCCTTTCTCTTTTCCTCAAATTCGTAAATTCTTTTTTTTTAATTCCATCTCCATCCCCTTCCCTTTTCTTTTACATTTTCCATCCCTTTCCACTTCCAATCCAAAACTTGCAAAATTTTGCAAAGTTTGGTTCCCCCTCCCCCGAAAGTCATTAATCAATGCCATCCCGTCCCCTCCATCCCCTCCATCCATTGTCCTTGACAATGCACTTCCCCTCCTCCCATCCATCCCATCTGTTGTTTTTTTCGCCGATCGGCATTGTCCTCCGCGCGGAGAGCCCTTGCCCGAGGAACGCGAAGCTTCCTTGGGTGCCGAGGGAGGGGATGCCGTGGCATCCCCTCTCGGGGTCCACTTAACCGTCTTACAGACGGTTAAGTGGAGGCAACCAAAGGTTCCGATTCCGGTAAAGCCGGTTCTATTCCCAAGGAAGAGGGGTTTTCCTTGTTTTCCCGAGGAAAAAACCGGTTTGCAGAGGGCTGCCTCTGCGTCTCTAACCCAAAATCAATCGATAAATTTCGCTCTCTGTCTTACAGAGAGTGTAGAGAGGTGGCTGGCAGGAAAGGTGACGCTACTTTTCCCGCCAAAAGTTGGCGTCCTTTCTGCGTCTCTGACCCTCGGAAAAAATCGATAATTATCTGCTTCTCTGTCTCTTTGGAGAGAACACCTGGTTGCCACACTGCCATCAAAAAGGACGCTACTTTTCCCGCCAAAACTGGGAAAAGGTGAGCGGTTGGCACTTCCTTGCGCAACCGGCATTCATTCTTCTTTCGCGCGCCCTTCTCCATTACGGTACCTCTCCACCCCTTCCATATTTTTCTAATTTTTCTCTCTAAGCAAAAATCTCAATTTTATTAATATTATCCAACAAAAAGATGAGCCGTCTCGCACGTTTCCAAATGGNCCGTTGGCGAGAAGGAGGAGGATGTATTGGCAGATCATTTGGAGGCGAAGCTAGATACCGTGGTTATGTTGAAGATCAAAATCAAGGTAAGCTAAAAAATCGAGAAAATCTGATCCAGGAAAAATCTAGGAACCAAAGCCAAGCTTCAAGGACTTGGATTGGCAAATTCTCAATCATCGTCCGCTAGAGGATGATGAACAGGAGGAGCTTGTGCGCAAGAAGGTGCGCGGGAAGATGCGACAGGTCTCGGCTCTCTCCAAGTTCCAAAAGAAGATCAAAAAGGAGTTTGAAGAGGAAGAACCAGAGGAATCCGAGGTGGATGGTGATGATGAACAAGAGGAAGAAGAGCCAAAAATGGCCAAAGTGGCGAAGAAGGTGATGCGAAAGAAGCAAAAGGCCTTCTGAGCTAACAGGGGCAAATGATCGGAAAATCCACCAAATCGATCAGAATCAATCTGTTAACCAATAATCGATATTGCAATTTATCCATAAATTCGTAAAATAATTCTAAAAATAGGGGATTGGGATGGATCATTGCTTTGGTTTCCGTCCTCTCTTCTTGGTTGTTGTTGAACTTTTGGTTATTTTTTTTGGCTTCTTCTTTGTAGTGGTCTTCTTCTTTCCTGGTAGCTTGGGAAGGCGGCGCCTTCCCGTGGTCTGCACAGCGGCAATGTCCAATGTGAAGGGTGCCTCAAGCACTGATCTACGGCCTTTTGCCTGACCGCTCTGATCTGCCGCACGAAATGCATTCACGAAGGGTGAAAACATTGGTGCAGCACCCAGCTGGCGGTAGTGGCGGACAATCGGTGTATCCAAGTGCTGGCTTTCCAAAGCCACCAAGTAGAAATTGGGTTTCAACCCAAGCTCTGTGTTTGCCTTCTCCTCTACAAAGGTAGCCATAGTGCTGATCATCTGCTCAACTGCATCGTCAGGCCATTCAATCTGTTGCTGACCACCTCCTCCTCCGAAAACCCATGGCACCTCAATGGTGGCACGGAGACGGTACCCTAATTTGACAAATAATTGTCAAAAAATTGCAAAATAACCGTTAAAAATACCTTTGAATTGTCCGGCACCAAGACGGACAGCATTCATACAGTGCCATTGACCATTGGTTTTGAACTGATTGGGATCTAGCTGGCTATACTCGTTTAGTGGTGGCTCTTCTCCCTGGAGGCGACGACGATGAGAAAGACCAAGGCTTTCCGCTGTGACCACTGGTAACCGCAGCTTTGGTGCTGGCACCCCCCTCACCACTTCCTCAGGCCAACGGCCAGTATCTCTAAAAATCTGAGCTGCTGATGGTTGTGGCACCTGTTCTTCAACAGCGGCTGCCCTTTGTTTTGGTGGTTGTTTCCNAGAGAAGGGAACAATGAAAACGGTTACGCAATAGGTATTCGGTGGAAAAAAATGGACACCAGCTGAGCGGTAGCGAGGGTGATGACGTCATTAAGGATGGGGTGAGAAGGATGATGCCAACGGGGAAGGAGAGATTACGCAATCGCAGAGGGAGGAGAATGCCATCGGAAGGAATGCATCGCGGCAATTAATCACCAAAGGGAACGGAATTGACAGCTAGAGAGAAAAGGATACTGTAACTAACACCTGAGCAAAATAGAATATTTTATTCAATAAAAATATGAATAAAAATTCATCAAAAATAGATCAAATAATCTCATTCCTATTCTTCCTGCTCTTCACCTCTCTTTGATTTTTCATCTGATCAGTAAAATCTCGTTCGTGGATCCATTCTCGATCCCTTGGGTAGCCGAAAAAGCTGACCAAAAATGATCGAGTACCATCAGGATTGCGCTTTGAACGCCAAGTGTGTTCCACGCGGTAGGTGGTGTTCTCGTCCCGACGGATCTTGACCAGTTCGGGACGGTAGAAACGACGTCGAACCCTCTCTCCATAATCATCAGTGAGGGTGTAGTACTCTGGACGGGTCCAGTGCACCTCTGCAATGCGGTAGATGTGGTCAGAGAAGCGCGGAAAATACCCTCTATCAAACACTTCTAGCGGATTTTTGATCCGCACAAAATCCCCTACGCGGAGCATACGCTTCCGCTCTCTCGCTGAAAGGAAGGGCTGACGCGCACCCTCGCCATACAACCGCTCCCACACCTCTTGAGCATTGTGATCACCTATCTGGTTAGGTGCAAGTCCCGTGACGCGGGACTTGGTTGCGTTCAATGCTCGCAAAAACTCGGGTAGCACGCGGTACCAATCCAACCTATCCTCCTCCGAGAACTATCGGTACACTCGACCTTTGATAGTGCCTTTGAAAAAAATTGTAAAATAATTGCAAAACAATTGTTAAATAATTATTAAGAAAACTTACGAATAGCTCGCTCTGCGACCCCAGCTTTCACCCTGCTCTTGGAAGTGCGAAGCTTTTGCACTCCAAGAGAGTCAAAATAGTGATGCATTGCAGGTGCTTCAAACTCTAGGCCTTGGTCGCTGTACACGCGACCAGGGAGACGATCCATATGCGCAAAGAGTTGATCAAAGGCCTTTTGCATTTCTTCAGGTGACTTTGACTTGGTTGGTGCTCCGTACAAGCGACGCGAGAGCACATCCACTCCTACCAACAGGTACCTGTACCCATCATTTGCATCTGCCAGCTTTTGAAAATCGGCCAAATCCACTTGTACATCTGAAAATTTGCAAAATAATTGTAAAATAATTGTTTAAAAAACCTGTTAAATAGCCCTCTGGTACAGTGCGGAGACGTCGAAAACGCTCGCGTTTTGGTCGAAAAAGTGTGTAGGTGCGATTAGCTTCAAGGAAGCGATCGACCTGTTTGCGAGTGATTTCTGGATGACGGGCTCTGACCGCAGTCCAGAGTGGTTCTGCGCCTGCAAAACCTCCAGGGCTGGATGGATCGGTGTACAACCGATTCAATCGATCCTCTATTTGCCCCTCTTTTTGCTTGTTGGTCGCCATAGTGTGGGACGGAACACTATGGTTGGACAAAACTGTTTGCCTTGCTTCTTCTTAGGAATGCCCGTCAAGTGACGGAGCATCAATGGATTTCGGCGCTTTCTGATGACGGTGGTATTGCGCTTTCCCTTACCGTATCCACGGTAACCACTACTGCGAATGGTAGTGCGAATCAGATCCCGCGCATTTTGGAAGATTGGATCCTTCTCAAGCATCGGCTGAATGGTTGACACACCAACAGGTGGTGAACCAGCTGCAGACCCTTGACCCGCCAACAAAAGGTAGTGAATAGACCTTTGGACATTGGACCTGGCCATTGGCTTATTGTCTCTTCCAATGACTTTCTTGCCATCGGAACTAACTCCAAAGCTTCCCGGATTCTTTTGCACATGATCAATGACATGAGTGGTCAGCTCTCTAATCAATGTATCAGTTTTTGCGCGTTCAGCTTTCAGCCGCTGTTGGCGGCTGATTCTTGGACTCTCGTTAGATGGACCCGGTTCCAACACATCTCCAATTTGTTCTTCCTCTGCAGCAGGGCCGAACACATCATCATCACCCACTGATCCATAGGTTGTGGCACTACTGCTACTTCCTGTTGGAATCCTCTCAGGCGCCGATATTGAAGAAACACGGCGTCTTCCCACAGAACGTGGTACAGCGCGTTGACGACGAGGACGAGCAGGTGGTAGTTCAATTGCTTCCTCCTCTTCTTCCTCTGGATGAAGGACGCGCTGGCGTTCATCCAAAAGTGCACGGAGACCTTGCATCTCTACACTGATTGGCTTGTCCAACACCGCTCTACGAGCACGTAGGTAGGACCGCAATTGTTGTTGGTGTTGGACATTGCGAGCACTTAGATCCTCACCGCGATGGATGCGCTTTGCGCTGAAAAGCGCTCGACTTGCTCTCTCCAAAGGACCAGTTTCCATCAGATCAGCTTTTGGTGGCTTCACAGGTTCCCTCAGCAAGGATTGGTACAGATTGTAAGGCAATACAATCAATTTTCGGCTCATTTTCAAAAGCAAATAGAAATGGAGAAAATTCTGATTATTGAGCAAATAATCAATAATGATTTGAAAAAATGATGAGAGATCAATCCCTTTGCTCTTCACCAACCACCTTTTTGATTAGGTGGTGAGCTGCATCCGCCAGAATAGGTGTCAAAAGGGATGCAAAGAGCATGGGTACACCACCTCCGATCTGAGCAGCTACGCGTCTTGCACCGCGCTCTGAGCGGGTGTGTGCCAGCTTTTGGACCTCGTTTCGATACGGCAAAATGCGGTGAAGCTGTCTCTCAGAGAGACAGAACATTCCCTCAAGCACATTTGCAGATGCCTCTACCAGACTGAGTAACTGATCTGGTGTGGCACCAGCGATCTGTCGCAGACGACGCAGCTCTGACTTGGTCCTAGCCAACCGCTTCAAAAATCCATAATTTCTAAGCACTCGCTCACCCACCTCTTGAACATTTTTGCGCGGACGGGCCATTGATTAATCTGTACAATAATTGTAGAATAATTGTAAAATAATTGCCAAATAATTGTTAGAAAATTGTCAAATAATTGTTAAAAAATTGTTAAATAATTACCAAAAATGACCATGAAAATGGATGAATGGTTAACGAGAAACAGGAGCGAACACAATGTGTTCGTCACCAGGCAAAATATTAGTCCTCAGGCGAAGTATATCGGGTGAGCTGGCATGCATATTCACCAATAGATAGCCGTAAGGCTCTGCACAAGCTTGCTGGTATGCATTGATGAAGAAGAGTGATTGGCGTGGAAATAGCTGTTGAGCAAGATTGCGAACACTTAGCATGTCATTCGGTGCACGCAAAAGGATTAGAAACTGCGCATTGGTGCGTGGTACGCGCATCACTCTATCGAACAGGTTCTGTGCAAGCATCCAAACCGAGAAATTTTGGTGATGGGCCTTTTTGGTGAAGAGATCGGCCAATCTTTTTGGTTCGATCTCACCCATCAGGTCGTCAAGGACGAGTACAAAAGGACGTGGTAGACTCCTCAGGAATGCATCCGATGGGGTTCCCTCGTGAAGGACCCAGCCTGATCGACCTTGCATTTGTGTAATATGGTCACCAAACTCTCCATAGCACCATGCAATGGCTGCAGGAGAGGGTGCGAACACCTCCTCTGCATGGTTCAACAGACTGAGCACTAGCTCTGTCTTACCACTGCAGGAGGGACCACTGACCACGACCCCAGAGGGAATGGGGAATTTTAGCTGATCTTCATCCAAAATTGGGTATTCCATGGGTTGGGAGTGAAAAAAGCAACAAGAAAATAATCAAATGAATTTATCGGATAAATTATTGAAAAATAAGCAACAAAAATCTGATCTCAGATCGATCAATAATCGCTTTCTAGACCACCTCTTCCTCAGTAAAGCCTTCAATGGCCTCTGCAATCAGCTTGTCCAATAGCGCCTCGTCCTCCTGCTGATTGATCGCTTCTGCATTGACCTCTATCACCTCACCTTCTTCTTCCTTCTTTACAGGGACCTCAGGAGCCTTGGCTATCTCTGCAGAAGGAGCGCTGATGACTTGCTCACCAGGTCCTTTTTCCTCGCTTGCATCCATCGCTTCATCAGTTTGGGTCCCTTGATCCTTTTCAACATGACTCTCCTCAACTGCAAGCTTTTCCTCTGTAGAGCTGACCTTCTCTGCAGAAGGTATTTCAGGCTCATGCTCATTTTGCGGTATAGACAGTACATGGTGGCGAAAGCTGAAAATTTGCAAAAAATTGAAAAAATAGCTCGAAAATAGTTACCGTAATTGGAAGGTTGATCCATGCAAATCACTGCTCATTCTGATAGGATTGTCAAAGGCCAAAAAGACTGCATTCTTGAGACGTGTGGAGTCAATCAGAATGCCGTAGTTCTGCTCTGCATCGAAGAGATCTATGATCTTGGTCTTGCACCCAGTGCAAGGTCCAGGTTTGTCCCATTCAACAAAGCGTTCTCCCTCAAAAAGAGGGTGAAGCACGCGCAATCCGCGCGAGCTTGCAAACAGGCCGAGATCCTCATCTTGGATGAAGGATGGGTATTCATCATGTTTGGCGACTGTTGCCATTGTTTGAAGATTGGACTTTCAACAGTTCAAGGGGAAAGTATCTGGACGTGGTGTCAGTTGACCACTCTCGCACGCAGGGAAGAGAGGGGTACTGTAGGCGAATTCGGTGCCGACAATAAAAGTGTTGAACTAAGTTCACACCTAATCGGAGAAATAATTGTTAAATAATTGTAGAATAATGGATGGAGGGAGAGAGAATGAATGAATGACTGAATGGGGGAGGGAAACTGACCTAGGTATCCTCCGTAAGCAAACACCTCGTTTGCAGTCTTGACGGTCAAAGACCCAAACCGCACTGGTTTGGTCTGACCGTTACGGCACTGATAGGTAGTGATCAATGGTTGGTCGAGTGCAGCCAACAGGTTCTGTACTCGGCACTTTGTTTCTGCTTCACGCAGTCGCTCAGTGAGCTCACGATCGGTGCAACCAAGGAACGCACTGATCAGAGGGATCAAACAACAGAAGGAGGAGGGTTCTTGGCACCAAAATTGAGCTTTATGATGGTGATGGGTAACCATGAATGACTAAGTGAAAGGGGGTAAGAGGGGTAGGTATCCCTCCTCTAATACCACATTCATTCATTAAAATTATTATTTATAGATAAAAAATCTAGAAAATAATTTGGGGATTAATTACCCAATTATTTATGGCGTCAGCCAATAAATTAATTATTGACAACGGATCAACAGATACGACTAACGATCCATTGGAAACAGAAGGACCGGAAGGTGTGCAAGTAATCAATGGAACAGATGGAATGCAAAAGCCCATCTCTCACAAAAGAAGAGCAAGAAGACCCAGACTGCAGAGAATCGCAAAGAGTAAGGCCTTGCTTCTCCTGAACCGCAAAAGGAAGAGAAGAACCAATAAACCTTTAATTTGCAGCGCTTGCGCAAGAGCCGATGGGACAGTCCACAGAGCCGCCGATCACCTCCGGAAGACCAGAAGGATCGCAAAGTGATGGTAAAGACACCAGCACCACAAGCTCGGATCGAGAGATCCTCTATGATCTCGGAGTCATCTCCCGGACTCCATCGCCTGCGAAGCAGAAGAAACGCAAAGTGGGTAAGGCTGCGGCAAGAAAGCGAAAGGCAACCAAATCGGCAAAGAAGGCACTTTGGTCTTCAAAGACCAAATCTACCACCACAAAGAGAGGCGAATCAGCGAAGATGGTGGTATCGCCACCAGCACCAAAGAAAGCGATCCGAAAGAAGAAGGCAATCACCACCACCGCAGTGGTGGGTGGACAACAGAAGGGGTTATCGCAAGTGAAGAAGCCGAAGAACCGAGTCCAAGGCGCTGGATTTATGATGCTTTTTTGATCTATGCATTTTCTTGCAATTTTCTGACAATTATTTTATCAAACAAAGTACCATTCAGATCATTTTCACTCTATTATTTTTCTATGAATAAGCGATAAAAATTCACCCAAAAAATGCCCAATAATTTCTATATTATTTTACCATCCAATACAACAACAGGGGATGGTTCTACGCAAAATGCTCCAAATAAATTTCGTATCCAGCTTCCAAAGAAGCTGCACTTTGACACTGGAGAGTGGCGGGTGGGACTTGCATCTCTCATCTATCCCAATAATTGGGCCACCCTCGGCACCCATGAACCACAGTACCTGTACTTGGTTCTAAAGGGTGGACAAGAGGAGCAAAGGCACTATCGCCTTCCACTTCCCACTGGTACCTTCCTGCATCCAGAAGAGTTGGAATCCAAGTTCAATGCTCACATGGTGGAGCAATTGGAACTTGCATTGCGAAAAGCTGAGCAGAACCAACTAGGAAATCCGCGTCGCGCAAAGCGAGCTGCAGCGCCTGTTGAAGCACCTATGTTCTCACAGCGATACCTGATGAGCCAAGCGGAAATGCGTTGGCTCATTGCTCGCCGATGGGGACCCTATGGACAAGATGCGCTAAAGCGGTACCAGGACCGCGCTTTGCGTCAATCAGATTTTACTGAAGACGAGCTGAAAGTGGTGGAGAAAATGGCTGAATTGCGCAAGCAGCCGGAGCGAATCACTGATTGGGAGCGAAAGCTGATAGCTCGCTTCCGCGAAGGGATGGATCTCAAGGATCCATCGAAAACTGATGACCAAAAGCGAGATTGGAAGGCACACAAAGCCGAGCTGGATGCACACCCTGATCAGCTCACAATGGACGATCTGAACATTGTGTTGGAAAAGCGTCGACGGGATGCAGCTGCGAGGGAGGAGCAAAAGCTGGCTAGTCGTGAACGCAGTGAACAGCAGGAGGGAGGTGAAGCTAAAAGACCAAAGCCAGAGGGGATGCCGGCTGCATTGCCGCCTACGACCTCTGCTCCTCCTGTATCAACCACCACTCCAGCTCCAACTACAGCCAAACCACCTCCACCAGCTCCTCCATCTACAATACCTCTACCCAAGATCTCTGCACCTCGACCACCACCAGTAGCAAAAACCACTGCAACACGATCTGCACCATCGCAACCACCAAAGGATCGCGAGGAGGGATTTGCTATCAAATGGCCACACAAAATCGGCTATTTGCCTGCATTGGCTGGTCGCGAGCTGCACCCAAAACTGCGCTATTTGCACGATCAGGACACTTTCGCATATTTTAATGCATTGAAAGCCTTTGAACTTAGCCATCCTGGAATGCCTATGTATGACTACTTGAATGCTATCGAACGTGACATTGAGAACTTTGAGCAGCTCTATGCAAATGAACGGGAAAGGCTCTACAATTTTGCATTAATGGATTTGGAGCAGTTGCGGAGGTTATTACGCATTGTCCATGCAATCCGCTTCACCTGGCAACCGCTGAAACAACGATTCATGCTACATGTCTACGACCACGAGGGTGTACACAGAGAAGTGGATTACGTCACCCTGACTCCTCAAGCTGCATTGATGCTTGGCTTCGACTCTCACGAGCAGGCAATCCACCAAGGAGAAGAAGCCAGCTATGCACCAGACTTTCAAGGTGGTGTTAGCCACTTGGCTATCTACCTCAACCATGGTTTGATGGAAACCATCATTTTCGGTGATACCCATGCAAATCTATTGCAAGTGGTTGGTGTAGACAAAAACACATGGGGAACCATCGTGGAGAAGGACTTCCAATCGCCTATTTTCCACCGATTGGTAGCAAAGGAATGCGACCAGATCCATGTGGAAATCAGAACCATGACTGGTCGCTTGGTACCCTTCGAAAGCGGCGTGACCATTCTCACTCTACAATTCAAAAAATTCATCAGTTTCTAGCTCTAATCAGTTTTCATTAAAAAAAGAGAACCAATTACACCATTATTTTACAATTATTTGACAATTATTCTACAAAATCATCAAAATGCGAATAATTTTTGATGGAACAAAGATCCGCCTTGCGGACATCCATGGAAGGGACCAAGCTGGTGGTGGTCCCATCAGTTATTTTGAAGGTACACTGCCAATGCAACGCGGCTATGGTCATGGCACATTGACCTTAGGTCGTCAGCGCGGCTCTGGTGTTGGATCCATGCTTCGCAAGCTATGGAAATACATGCGACCTCTGGCCACCAGTGTGAAGCCGGTGGCCTTTGCAGCTGCAAAATCTCTTGGTAAGGAAGGCCTCGAAACCGGAGCACGCATCCTCAACGAAGTCGCTCGTGGTGGGGACATTGGTGAAGCAGTTGCAAGCCAAGGAGAGGAAGGACTGCGACGCCTAGCTTCCAAGGCTCATTCTCGGCTGCAAGAGCGCACTGCACAGAGGGGAGAGGGGTGCAGTGATGGAAAACGCAAGAAAGCTAGAAGAAGGAGAGGTATACTGCGAAATGCAAATACCCGATTTTTACCGAGATACGGCAAAAGCGTGCATTGGTCTCTGGAAGGCGGTGGTGCAAAACGAACCAGAAAACGACGCAGAGGACAGGTCACTCTGCTGCCTTCTGACGTTTTGGGCAAAACAGTTACACAAAAGGCACTATTGAAGAGGCGTCGCTTGGACACTCTCGGCTATTAGCACCATTCATTCTCTCATTCATTGATTTCATTAAAAATTACATTAAAATAATCCACCTAAAAAATCAACAAAAATGCTATACAAGAAGGTAGACAAGGAAAGCCCAGAGGCAGTGACTGCGGGTTTGGACCTCTTCGTTGTTCCACCCACAAACTGTGCCATTGCACAATCGCAGTACCGGGAATACCTCACCTTGACACCTCACCTCCATTCAGCTTCAAAATCCATCCAATCCAGGTAAAATGCATATTTTATTAAAAATAACCTAAAATAATTTAATAGAGCTACATTGACCTGAGCAAAATCTATGTTGCAACCACCTTCAAACTGACGCGTAAAAACACTAATAATAATGTCTATGCAATAGACAATGATTTCCCGGTGGCACCTATCCAAATGCCTGGTGCCACCTTCATCAAAAACCTCAAAGTGGCTATCAACCAACGCGAGGTGTTTGACTCCAACCAGCTCTGCCACTACAAAGCCTATTTTGATGTGGAGCTCAATTACCCACAGACTGCAAAGGATAGCTATTTCTCTGTGGTCGGGTACTTGCCCGAGGGCACTTCCATGAATGAACCCAACGAGAAACGCAGAGAGACCTTTGTTGAAAATCGCGAGGTACAATACATTCACAAGCTGAGTGCAGATCTCTTCAACCAGAACCTTTACCTGATTTCGAATGTGGAAATGGACATTGAGATCACTCCCAATGTTCTTACAGAATTTATGCTGAATTGGCAGACACCTGTGGCACCAGTCCCACCAGCTGCTCCTGCTGCAGGGGCAGCTAATGCAGCAGAGATTAATGCGGAAATACAGCGCATTCAAACTCTTGCCGCAAAATACGATTCTTTGCAGAATTACATTTGGGACATCAAAGACATTAGGCTAATGGTGAAGACTCTGGATCTGATGGATGGGCTCAACCTGGACATTTCTCGGCACTTGGACACCCAACCAGCTCGCTATGGTATTCGGCGCACTACTCTAAAGCACTTGTTCATCGATCCTGGACGTTTTGACTTTACTGCAAATCTCTTTACTGATGAGGTCCCTCGGAGAGTAGTGCTAGGGCTGGTAAATACCAGCAATTTCATGGGGAGCCCTGCAGGCTCACCCTTCTACTTTAACCATCACAATGTGCGAGAAATCCAGCTAGTATCGAGTGGAAGGCACTATCCGCAAGTGCCATACAAGCTGAACTATGAGATGGACAGCTATGCAAGGGCATACCACGATACCCAAGAGAACTTGGGGTTTGCAAATGCACTCGAATCCAATGGGATCGATTACCGCAGCTTCAAATCGCATTACTGCCTCTATGTCTTCCAAATGACCAATTCGCAAGAAGACACTCCTGGTTTTGAGCTCATCAAGGATGGCTCCACCATTGTCACCATCTATTTCAAGGAACCAGTGCCTGCGGGTGGTCTGCAACTGATCGCATATGCAGAAAACGACGGTTTGGTCAATATCGACCAAAACCGCATGGTTACGGTAAGTGGGTAAAAAAGGATACTATTATTCATTATTCTCATTCATTTCCATTCATTATCCAAATAATTCTACCTTTCAGACTGATCTGGTTGTCTGATAGCAATGATTGCTGGAGCATTAATCGATCCGGTCAGTAATGTGACCCATTACCTGATGGATCCAAGTGCAGGAAATGGAACTACAGACCCTTGCCAATATTTAGAGAAGGTGAAGCAGGCCGGGTATCGCATGCTGACCATTGATCGAGAGGCCTATCAACAATATCGCATGTGCTTCGATCTACCGGAAGAGGAGGGACGACGATTGGAACAACTCATGTTCTACCTCTTCAGCGGTGGAGGTGCCTCTCTGGTGCTTTTTGGGTGCCTATACGCTCTATTGTATTGGCTGCGCAATCTTCAATTATTGCCTTCACTTCCATCATTCTCTTTGAGAGGAAACAACAGGAACAACAGTGTAAGCACTGATCACCTCATTCCTCGGCCAATAATACACCTACCTCATCGAAACGAGGTAGTACCATTGCAAAGCAATGAACAACACAACGATCGAGAAAATATTGCATGATTGTGCACACACGCGACCTTTCTTCCATGGAGTGTTCCCTGCAGATCGCCTAACCAGATGCCTATCTTTCCCGTGTGCAATCGTTGTTAATTTGGTATTATTTTGCAATTATTTGACAATTATTTTACAATTTTAGGACAAATCGACTGGACCTGGTACCCATTGGTGTGCGATTTGGGCACCAAACGCACACAAGGCCTTCTACTTTGATTCCTATGGCGACCCTCCTCCCTCTACAGGCTCGATTCACTCCTTTCTCACCCTCAATTTCGGCAAGGTGAGGTACAACACTCACAAATTCCAATCTGTACTATCAAGCGTTTGCGGCTATTATTGCATCACTTTCCTCTATTTTCTCAGTATTGGATGGAACTATGATGAATTCTTGAGGATGCTGAGAAGCAAAGACAATCCCGATCACTTTGTCCAATCATTTCTCCAAAATTGTATCACCTAACCACCAATTTTATTCTAATAAAATTCCTTTTTTTACATAACTATTTACTCATAGTCATGGATCTATCCATCGGCACACCTGGTGCCAGAAAACTTGCAAAGAGAGGGGTGGTGACTTTGGTTTTGGTTTGCTCTCTCACTTGGCACCTCTGATGCCAGACCTTGCAAGAAGAGGGGGTGGTGAGGTCATCAACCGATGACTTTAGTTTTGGTTTTGCTCTTCCAGCCGGCACCTCTGGTGTTAGGCACTTGCAAGAAGAGGGGTGGTGACGTCATCAATCGATGACTTTGGTTCTGGTTTTGCTCTTCCAGCCGGCACCTCTGGTGCCAGACACTCACAAAGAGAGGTAAAGAGGTGATGACGTCATCAATCGATGAGTTGGTCTGCAAGCCATCACCTCTGGTGCCAGACACTCGCAAGGAGAGTAAAGACAGACACTGTCCACGTGATAGGCACGTGGATCATTGGGTATAAAAAGCTGATCAGAGCCGATCTGTTATTCATTCTTGCAAGCGAGAGAGAGTCCGTAAGGGTTAGGCCTCTCTCACTGCATTCCATTAATATTAATAATTAATTAGGACGATCCCTCAAAAATATTTAATTAAATAAGACGGTCCCTGAAAAAAATAATTAAATAAGACGGCCCCTCAAAACCTTATTTTTACCCATTTTATTGAGACGGTCCCTCGGTTCTGCCATCCAACACCTCTAGTGCCAGACACTCGCAAAGAGAGGTAAAGGGGTGATGACGTCATCAGTCGATGACTTGGTCTACAAGCCATCACCTCTGGTGCCAGACACTCGCACGGAGAGTGAAGACAGACACTGTCCACGTGATAGACACGTGGATCATTGGGTATAAAAACCGCTCATAGCCTATCCACTAGCCATTCTTGCATCGGAGAGAGTCTGTAAGGGTTAGGCCTCTCTCACTGCATTCCTTTATTATTAATAAAAAAAAATATTAATTAATTAGGACGGTCCCTCAAAAATATTAATTAAATAAGACGGTCCCTCAAAAATTACCTATTTATTGAGACGGTCCCTCAGTTCTACCAGCTGGCACCCTGGTGCCAGACACTTGCAGAGAAAGAGGGATGATGACGTCATCAATCGATGACTTGGCATCGGTTTGACCTATAGTAGGCACCTCTGGTGCCATACACTCGCAAGGAGAGTGAAGACAGACACTGTCCACGTGATAGACACGTGGACCAGAGGGGTTCATGTGACTACCCAAAACACCAAAAACAGCAAATTTTAGATATTTTACAAAATGGAACAACCTCACATCCAAATTATTCGACCCTCTCATCCAACGAAGCGGATGCAGCAGCTGGGCCGCGAAAAAGCGTTCCCCGGTGCCTTCTTCAAGCCGTACAAGAAAATCAGAGACTGCAGCTTCCTCAAGGCGGTATTCGTATCCATGCGAGGGTCCTATTGCAGGAAGCATCCAAAGAGTGTGAAGCGCTTTCTCCGCTTCATAAACAATCAACAAAAGCTCGATAACGAGCTAGTTAGACTAATCAAGCGTTGGGCCTTCAACAACAGATGGATGACGAGTTTATTAACATGCATCAAAACCAGGAAATCCATCGCTATCTCGGACCTCTTGTACAGAAAGTATGTTTCGTTATTTTTTCAATTATTAATCTATTTTTCTAAGGCATTGGAGAAAGACCATCCTAACCGTTTTTGTGTCATGGTATTCAATAAATGGTGTGGGAATGCCAGCGATACCAAGCCTGTATGGCGATCTGATTCCAATCGCTATACCGAGGTGATCGCAATCTTCAATGATTTCCGCAGCTATCAACCATTGAGGAACGTGGCCCGCCTCTACAATAAAAAAGGAAAATATTGCTTTTCCGTAAGTCCTTTTTTGAAATAATCTGTTTGAAGAAATATATTTACAGTGTGAAGTGCCATATCGTTTGGCTGAACGCCACAGATCATCATGTGAACATAAATGTTCCAACTGTGGAAGGTAAGATTATCATAATATTTCTTTAAAGAAAAAATCATTTTTAGAGTAGGGGTTGAATTTCCATGCAAAAATTTACTGCAGAAGGAAATTAAATGTGTAAAATGTCATAAAATTTTTCACAATGAGGATTGTTATCACCATCATCTGGCAGTAAAAAAGGGCATGAAAGCAAGTGTCTGTGACCGGATCAAGAAGTGTGAAGAGTGCCAAAAAACATTCCGTAAAGACGTATGTTTTTATACATATTTATTTATATATACTTTTCATTTTAAGCACGGCCATTATTGCAATAAGGAAGGTGAGGATGATGACGACGAAAGTGATGACGATGAGAGTGATGACCATAGTGAGGATGAAGCGCAGAAACCACCACCGAAGAAACGAACCAATAAGGAACCCAGACAGGCTTTGAAGACTGCAGACAAGGACCATGGAACCAAAGCGATCGAAGCAAAAAACACCATCGATATTGGCTTCACCCCTGTTACACAGATTTCGTTGATTGCATGAATAAAGGAATGGCATCAATTCTGCTCGCAAATGGTCAGTTATTTTGGACGGGAAGGGTATCAATTTCGACCATAAAAGGTCATTGATTTTGGCCAATAAATTTCTAAGACTGCAAAATGAGGTTACCAGTTTTCTAGTTTTTTTGCAATCATTACCCAGACACTGTCCACGTGATAGCCATGTGGACAAAGGGTATAAAAACCCAGACAGACTCATTCCTTTATTCATTCTTCCAAGACGGTCGCTAAGGGTTAAGCCTCTCCTGCCGCTTTTCATTAAAACTCATTTTCTGTTTGCAATCCTCCACCCTTGTCCCGACAATTCGATAATAAAAAGGTCATCAGTTTTACACAGGTGATCAAAAGTGATGACATAAAATCATTAAAATTCCCATGGTCATCAATTATTGACACTTTATCATCAGTTTTAGCCGTTTGAGTCATCAGTATTGGACAAAAAAGTGTCCATTTTTGATGACCAAATGTCTATTTTGGATGACCTATTTTCCAAAATTGATGACCGAATGATAACCAAAAAATGGTCATCAAATCGGCCGTTTCGACAAAAGTGATGACACAAAATCACCAAAAAACCCAATGGTCATCAATTATTGACACTTTATCATCAGTTTAACCCGTTTGAGTCATCACTATTGGACAAAAAAATGTCCATTTTTGATGACCAACTGTCCAGTATTGATGACCGGCCAAAAGTGATGCCCATGGCCCAAAGTGATGCCCCTGGGTCATCACTTTTGTCCACTTTTTGGTCTTCATATAGGGTTATATGATGTGATTTTGCACAAAGTATGTCTGTTTTAGAAAGTTCTTCATATAGGCTTATAAGTAGTATGTAGATTTGTAACAAAATGGAGCCTTATATGAAGCTTGGATGGCCGTTTTTGGGCTTATATGAAGTAGTATAGGTGGCACAATGGAAGGGCAACTAACTACTTCATTTTTATGGGTGAACTCGTACAGAAAATTAGATAATAAAATAAAATTCGCAAAAAAACACCTAAAAGTTCTACATCAGACAAAATTCTGAGAAAAACGGAAAATTGAACAATAAAAATTAAAAATACAGTATGTATGAATGACTATGGAGTTCATAAGTGCGAACGAATAGGTCGAACAAGCTCGAATTTTCGATATCACATTTTTCGGTATTTCGGAAAATTTCGAAGTTTTGGGCCGAAGTTCGAAAAACTAAAAATACCATTCGATTCAACATAAAATTTTGAACAATTTTGCCTTTTATACTTTTTGTCTGGCAATTCTAACCAAAAAAGTTTAAGGACAAGTAATTCTATTTTGGCACTTTTAGCCGAAACGACTCAGCACGGCTCAAAACAATCAGCTATCGACTCTCGCCTAAGTCCGCCTGAAATTCAAGCTTTGGTGTACAAAATTAGGATAAAATCCGAGTAAAAAAAATTTCTCGGTGGCCAATTTACCACATTGTTATTAATTCCGATATCCAACTTTCTGCTGGTGTTAATGTTCAGTGCCGTTTTTTGGTGTCCATTTTTCCAAGATTTCTTGGTTCTCAATTTTATACACATTCATCAAAAATCTTTTTATTTTTTAAAATGGGGCGTTAAAACTTTTTTGAACCTCGTAAGACACGTTGTGCTCAATTTTTCGAACCAATTTGGTGTTAAAAAGTCCCCCTTTACCCTTTAGGAACCCCTTTTTAGATCTTGTTAGATCAAAAGTATAAAGACATGAAAATTTCGAGAATTTTCAGTAAATTCGAATAACCATAAATTGATGGAAATTTGCACACCTTTGCTCGATTTTTTTTTCTAATTTCATTTTTTAGCTTCCCGGCCAAAGCCATCGCTTTCTGATTGCGGATGAGGGTGGAGGAGAAGCGCCGGAAGTGAAAAATCAGCTGGAAGCGGAGCAAACGGAACACGGAGATCTGATACATTTGCATGGGTTCATCGATCGTTATGAGCACTTACATCTCAAGGTTGCCCCCCCCCNCCCCCCCCCCCCCCCCCGCCGGCGTCTGTACAATAAGAATAGGGTTACGGGTTAGCTAATCCTCAACTCAGGGTTATCCGTCGAATAAGTCGTAACACAAGAGACAACCCTGGGTTGGCATGGAGTAATGCCGTAGTAAATTTTTTTACAAATTTAGACATTTTTCCCTAAGAAAATTGAACAATTTCAGAAGTGATTTCACGATATTATGTATGAGGTGTCGCGCCAGAGAAAATTTTGAGAATCTGGGTCCTTTTTCTTTAGAAGATTGAGGTAATAGATTAATATTACCCCCTTTCCCAAAAAAATTTCGCCAAACACGGGGTCGAGAATTTGTTAATTTTTTCCATTTTCACAATATTTCAATGCTTAAAATTGAATTGCAAAAAATTTTTGGACGTTGTTAGCATCATATAAAAGTGACGTCAGATGACGCAAAACTTCAAAATGGACTGTTCAGCATTGGATTCAGCGACAAAAAAAGCCATATGTCCATAGGAACCTTCTCTGACCGAATTTACAGTGTCTGTCAATGTTATCTCTCACTTTTTCTTTTTTTCCTCGCCGCGAAAAGACAATATACGATAGAAGAGAAAATCATTCGCTTCATATTGTTTTTGTTTGGACTTATGGACACCGGTTGAAAAACCTTGGGCGGTAGTTGCTTTTTGATGATTTTTGGAAAAAATTAAAAACAAATTTTTTTTGAAAATGGGTGGGATAAACCAAACTACACCATTATTAGTCAATTTTTGAAAAATCCTATGATTATTCGTCGTAAAAACAAGATCTAATTTTTTCCCGCGTGATCTAATTTTGGTTTGATTTTTATACAGATGTACGGTGGCTTTCTATGGCAACAGCATTGTTGTCCCGACGCGGAATGGCTGCTGAAGGCGGACGATGACACGGTGGTGCATCTGGCCAGGCTGGACCATTGGATCCGGCTCAAATTCCGACGGATTGCCAAACAGCACGGGGAACTGATCTATTTTGGCCAAGTGAATGAGAAAAACAGACCAGTTCGCAACAAGGGCAGCAAAGTGTCAGAAATTTTATTGAAATATATTTTATTTTATCCGAACGCTAATTAAGAGTAGAGTTAGGTAGACACCTTGAGAAACGACACATATCAGTCTCATGTACGTACCAGTAGTCAGTAGTCACCTACCAAAACACGTGAAAAGTGCGGATACGTGTGAGTTAGCACGGGTCGTTAAAAACCAGTATAACGTACTCCATTAAGTTCGTGTTCGAACTACAGGAAAATTTATGCAAATATGTACCAGCATTACGTACCGTACTAGGGTACAATCGTATCATTTACTAAAAACACGCGGAATTGATCTGATAAATATTTTGGCCAAGTGAACTACTACATCACACCATCCACAACTAGGACAACAAAGCGCCAAGAATTTTATTGAAATATATTTTATTTTAATCGGACACTAATTAAGATAGTGTGAACAGTGAAGTAGACACCTTGAGAAACGACACGTACCACTGTCACGTAGGTACCAGTAGTCGGGATGTTGGACACGTATAACGTAGTCACGTACCAAAAACACGTGAAAAGTACGGTATGAATTAGCATGCGTCGTTAAAATGCCCATTAGAACACGTATGATCCCTACTTCATGTAATACGTGTACGTACTACGGTACGTGTTTTAACAGTGCTTCCAATATTTTTATTTTCACCAGGTACGTGCCGGAACGTCTTTACCCCAGGGATGTGTACCCACCGTACATGACGGGCCCCGTATATTTCACCACCACGAAGACAATCGGGGCAATACTGCCCCGGGCCGTGGACATTGTCGCCTTCCACATCGAAGACGTGATATTCACGGGCCTGTTGGTCGAGCTGGTGAATGCGACTCGGTGCAAGCAGAAGCAACATTTTTTGTGGAATGATCAGGTATAGTGTATCTGGACAATTCGATGATGAAGGAAAATTGCAGGGAAAACTTTATTTTAGACCCCGTTAGATCAAAAGTATAAAAAGCTAATAAGTTGTGCAGTTTTTTATGCTCTATCTTCTGATATTTTTAGTTTTTCAAACTTCAACAAAAACTTTTTTCGAAACTTTTTCAGGGAATTCGAATAAATGTAAAAGACCAAAAGCTAGAGCTTAAAGTTCTGCACAACTTTGTCTTTTATACTTTTGGTCTAATGAAGTCTAAAATAAAGTTTCTCTGCAATTTTCCTTCACTGTCTAATTTTCCGTGTACCGATTTATTCTGGTACTTTTTAACTAAAAAAGCAGATGGTGTTCGTTTCCTGACAAACACCATTATTGCCCTGGTTAGAGATTCGGCTAAGGGGTTTTCAGAAAGTCAGCCAAGTTTTGGCCAATCTGCACTTTTTAACGTTGGACTATTATTCTCTATCTTCTGACCTTATATTTTTAAGTTCAGTAAATGAAATTTTTCGGAAATTTCAAAAAAGATTTACTGGGTATCGAAAAATAAAAGGCCCGTTTATATTCTTGGCCTGGAAAAATTTAAAAAATCAGCTAAATTTTGGCAAAAAAAATTTTTTTTATCAGGCAAATTTGGCCAATCGGCCCCTTTTTAATTTTTTTGGCACAGATTGGTGAAGCCACCTGTGAAAATGGATGGCCGACAGCACTTTCGATGTGGTGGGAGTGGGGAGGAGCCGATCGAGCTGATTGGCATTATGACCGTCTCAACTCATTGAAATCCAAATGCGAATAAATTTAATATTTTGTGAAATATTTTGACAATATCTTTCTGCCATTTCATGAGCTCTATTCCACCTAAAGTTTTTGGAGCTTTATATTTTTCTCATTTCAACTTTTATTTTGTATACATAAATCTATGTTGTCCAGCAGGGCTCGCAGATGTACTTATTCTTAAGATTTGTATTTATTTTGTACTTATTTTCGGGGTTTTGGAAGATTTATTTAAAAAAATGATCGATTTTTGTTTAGGAATAAGGTCTAATTTTCAAAATTTTCTGTGAGGGCCCCTATCCGTCGGCACCCAAAAAAAAAGAATTTTATTCAAAAATCTTTTAAAAACCAAATTTTCGCAAGGAAAAATATCTGAATTCTCAAAAATTTCAGCGGCGCCCCCTATCGGGTCCGACGGTACCCAACCCCATATGTAAATTTTCTAAAACTTGAATTGGAATGCAGAGACTTCATGTACGTACTACGGCACGGGTTTGAATCAACTTACCAGTACATGCTCTATTTTCTGGTCCTGTTCATGCTCGCTTTTTTACGTTTTGTTTGGAATATAGATACTTACAAGTTTGAAAAATTGGAACATGCTGTATAACGCGCGTGCGCATGCTAGCGTGGTAAAGAGCGAGAGAATGGGGGCAGAGAAGAGGGCCCGCAGGTGATAAGAGAGAGTGAGAGAATGCGCATCAAAAGAAGACCGTGCAGAGAAACTAGCGCACAGACAAGACAATGTGTGGCCACACTCTTTTCTCTGGTCCCATCTGCAACCCATCGATCATTGCGCTCACTGGTCAACTGCGTTCTATACAAGCACGCGCGCCAATGCATGTGCTCGTGCGGTGCGAGTTGTCGAGGTGTGCGCGCACGCGGGCGAGTGCTGGGGCTTGGACAGCGAGCGGAGCTGGACAAAAGTAAAAGTGTTAGACTGGAACAAAGCCTTCGCTTTATAGAGGCTCATCATTTTGGCGCATTCGCCGCACTCGACTTGATCGCGAGTGCGGTGAATGGGGCATCAGCAGCGCTCGCTCGCATGCGCGAGTGACCTGCAACGATCGCTCGCTCGCTCAATGCACTTCCAATGGAGCGGATGCAAGGTCGCCCAACTCGCGCGTACCATCATCATGCATGGTACCACTCGCCCAACAACTCGAGCGTGTTCTCGCATCCGACATCCGATATTGCATCCGACCCAATATTTTATTTTCCGAGAATCAAAATCCCGAAAATTTATTATTCCAAGTGAAAAATGCTGTCTTTTAAGAGTCCAAATCCAAAAGGCATAAAAATATTTTTTTAATTTGTTCTTTCCGTTGCCTTAAAGTTGACAGATTATTGGGGGCCAAATGTGTGCTGTACAGGGCTGTGCACGGGCCTGCTCCAGGCCGGCCCGGCCCGGACCTCAATAAAAAAAGCCCGGCCCGTCGACTACCAGGCCCGGCCCGAGCCCGGCCCGATAGGCCCGGAAAAAATTTTTTACCAAAATTTTTCCAAAAATTTTTTGACAGAATTTTTTTTACCATTTTTAAAAATCTTATTTTTATCAAAAAAGCATAAAAATAACAAGAATTACGAATTCGAATAATATATTTTATACATTTTAACATCAGTGAAAAAAATTTTAATCACCGAACAATTTTTCAAAAATTTTAACTATTTTAATTTTATAAATTTTCATGTGCTAATATAGATAGGTAATGTTTTCGCCCCTAATTTTGCCAATAAAACTTCACACTAAAATGCTTGGTATACTTTGACTTTCTACATAAAAAATCATTTCCAAAAGTTCCGACAATTTGAAACAATTTCCAAGTTTTTTTGTTTAAATTTTAAAAATATTTTAATAAATTTGATTAAATTTTAAAAATAATTTATTAATAATAATAAAAAATTTAAAATATTTTTTAAAATTAAATTTCATTTTTTATTAAAAATTTCAATATTTTTGGACTGTGGGCAGAAAAATTTCCCCCAACCGGGCCTATCCGGGCCGGCCCGGCCCGGACGAAATCAGGCCCGGCCCGGGCCCGGAGACACCTAGGCCCGGCCCGGCCCAAGCCCGGTCGGGCCGGGCCCGGGCCGGCCCGCCTCTGGGCCGGCCCGTGCACACCCCTGGTGCTGTGTCGTTCCAGCCGCTTGGCGCAATGGGTTAAGTCGTCTCGCCCGTTGCAGTTACCCATAATGAATGATGAAGGTTCAGTTCCTGAAGCGGCTGATTTGCTTTTTAAGCATTTTTAGTTCACTTTCCCTGAATTTTTGCCCAATTCAGACCCCTAGGTTTGATTTTCACGGGGATTGACCCTTTAAAACATTGAATTTTGCTTTTTATACTTTTGGTTTAACAAGTTCTAAAAACTATAAGGAAGAAAATATTTTTTGCATTTGCCCATTTTGTTTTAGGTTTTTTTTGTTTGTTTTTCATTATTGAGGTACTGCGTCATCTGCTGACGTCACTTGTGACGCTTATGTCAAAAAGGCCTAAAAAACTAAACGGTTTAAAAAGATTTCATTGGGGTAAGTTTCCGACTCTGACGTCCTTTTTGACGCATTGCGTCATTTGACGTCATTTTTTATGCTGACATCAAAAAATTTTTTTTGCTTAATTCCTTTGGTCATCCCAGCATGCATATTTATGGTGGCACACATACCATATTAATATTATAATATGTGCATAACCGGGATGCCGAGTATGAAATTCAAAATGGACATCAGAATCGAATTCCATGTCAAAATTGTCATAGGAAGTCACTTTTTAATAAAAAAAAAAGGAAAAAAAATTCAACGTCAACGTCAAAAAATGACGTCAAATGACGCATTGCGGCAAAATGGACGTCATAATTGGATTCAGTGTCAAAAATCACCCAAATGAAATCATTTTTCAATAGAAAAAAATGAAAAAAATTTCGGGGTCAAAATATGGACATAAACTACACAAGTGTGCCTAGCACCGTTTTAAAGGAATGGGCCACAAAAGTCGGCACATCGTCAGTGGGTTATTATCATTATGAATCTCCACGCCCATTATTACACCTTTTGGTTTAAATTTGATTCTCTACCGTGTGAGCAGTCGTCGCCCAGTCGGTAGCTATCTTGTACGCACACTCACACGCATGTCGGTTCAGATTCAGAGCTTTCCCACAAAATAATTAAGTAACACGTCGCCCAGCGGTGGCGTGCCGGTTTGGCCGATGGGAGTAGTCCATTGGGGATTAGGAATTGGGGAAGGTTCAGGGTCCAAGGGTCCCCGGGAGATGGGCTCTGGGGTTGATCAGGCCCCAGCCTCCGATCCCCCGGTCCCCATCCGATGAGTCATAGAATAAGGCTCTTTATCTCGGGATCGGATGGATGAATGACCAAGAAACAACGAAGCAAAAGCCTTTTAAGGCGATCGAGTGGGGGGAACGGAAGGATGAGAAAGATCAGAGTACAGCGGAAATGGTGAATAATAGAGAAGAACGGGGACCTGGGAAACTCTCTGCCTTACATCTCCCTTCCCCCATTAGACCGTCCCTGGTCTATAAATCAAAATTTTCTAAATTTCGTCAATTTCCCTAACCCACGGAAACACACTAAAAAGAACCTAAACAACTTTTTACTCTCTCTCTTTCTGGGCTATTTATGCCAAAGCCNGCCGTTCTTCGTCCCAGGGGCCAGAGCAAAACAGAGAATCGCCGTGTGGTTGGGGTACCCCTTCTGTTGCTGGTGAATGAATGGATGGACGGGTCATCCCTTCCCCTCCTTCTCCTCCCCTCCCCTGCCCATTATTTGCCCGGCAAAGTCGGGAGAATTCGTTGACAGAGCACCGGGGAAGAGGAGAAGGGGAGAATGAGGAGATAAGAAGAATGGATGGATGGAAAATGGACGAGGAGGATAGGATCGGATCGGGGGCGGAGCGGGCGGGGGATCCCTCTATACATTATGTACAATTCCACGAGGAGATCGAGGTGGGTCCGAACTGCTGGGGGATCCCCCGATTGCTCCGACCAAAATGGTCCATTTCGCTTAAGTGCTACTCCCCGATTCCCTCTCCGGAATCAGGTTGGGTCCCGATTTCTCTGGTTCGGTCAAGGTTTCACGTAGAGATCGGAAAAATTTTAAAACCTTTATCTGGACCTGGATTTTTGAAAAACCTGGAGTCTGGATTTTCTGGATTAAAAATCCAGAAAAATCCAGATCCAGGAAAATCCAAGTCAAAATGGACCTGGATCCAGGTTCTGGATCTGGATTTTTTTTAAAGTTAAATTTTGCTATAAAATTAAAAAATATATATATTTTAAAAATAGATGCGATGATAATAAAAATAGATAAAAAAAATCAAATAATGATGTTTATCAAATAATAATATTAATTTCAATATTGAAAATTGAGTTTTCGAGGTTTCCGGGCTGCTGGCGTTTCCGACAAGAGCCACCGGAGAAAATTTAAAAAATTTTTGACGATTTTTAAATGAAATCAGCCACTTTTTCTTCNATGAAGCTTTAAAAAGGTTCACCCCAATAGTTCTTCTTTTTTTTGTATTAATCCCTAAGTCCACCCGCCAAAAGTTCATACTCAAGTTGGAACAAAGATGGAAGTCCTTGCTTCAAAAACAACTCAAGTCAGTCACATTCATCTCAAAAATCATAATGACTTAAAATATTCAGCCCACAAAAACTTTCATTTCAATGTAAAGAGACAAATTTACCCTAATTCCAGTTCGTACAAGGAAAATGGGGCTGATTAACCAGCTTTGAACCATCATGAAAATGAAGTTGTAATTTCAAAAAAAAAACTAAAATTCCAATTTTCTCCTGCGGTCCCTATCGGAAACGCCGAAATTTCTTTTTTTCGATCCATTCTCACTCAAATATATTTTCTCCTTTTACCTCCAAAATTGTTGAAATTGATCATGAGTAGTGAGAAATATAATATTTGAAATAATATTACATGGATAAGCTGATTTACAATTGATTTTAAGCATTTCTAAGATGTACTGGCTTTTGGCCAAGAATCTACTTTTTTGAGTCGAATGTCCTGGTTTTGAAAATTTTCAATTGGAACCCTCCCTGTTTAACCTTACCGTTAAATAAAAGAGATACATCATAATAAGTGAAAATTAAAAAACTGCAAACCGAAAAAAATGAAAAAAAACACATTAATCCAAACTTAATATGGTTACCAAGATAGAAAAATAGGGGAAGAAAAGAAAGAAAATAAATACAAATATGTCTCTTAAAATGCCGAAGCAAACAATTCAAAAAAATCAAAAATAAAATAAAATATTTCTAATAAAACTAGGATATTTTCCGCACAAAAAAATCATTTTCCCATCTACGCATTCCCCCCCCCCCCACCAAAACGCTTAAGAACATCCAACAAAACAAAAAAATATTTTCTCTACCTCTTCGGCATTTTCCCGAAGAAGCATAACTTTTCTAGAACCTGAAGTAACACGTCGCCCAGCGGTGGCGTGCCGGTCTGGCCGTCGGGAGTAGCCCATTGGGGATTAGGAATTCGGGAAGAGTACAGGGGGTCCAAGGGTCCCCGGGAGATGGGCTCTGGGGTTGATCAGGCCCCAGCCTCCGATCCCCCGGTCCCCATCCGATGAGTCATAGAATAAGCTCTTTATCTCGGGATCGGATGGATGAATGACCAAGATACAGCGATGAACAAGCCTTTTAAGGCGATCGAGTGTGGGAACGGAGGATGAGAAAGATCAGAGTACAGCGGAAATGGTGAATAATAGAGATGAGAGGGGACCTGGGAAACTCTCAGCCTTACANAGTAACACGTCGCCCAGCGGTGGCGTGCCGGTTTGGCCGATGGGAGTAGTCCATTGGGGATTAGGAATTGGGGAAGGTTCAGGGTCCAAGGGTCCCCGGGAGATGGGCTCTGGGGTTGATCAGGCCCCAGCCTCCGATCCCCCGGTCCCCATCCGATGAGTCATAGAATAAGGCTCTTTATCTCGGGATCGGATGGATGAATGACCAAGAAACAACGAAGCAAAAGCCTTTTAAGGCGATCGAGTGGGGGGAACGGAAGGATGAGAAAGATCAGAGTACAGCGGAAATGGTGAATAATAGAGAAGAACGGGGACCTGGGAAACTCTCTGCCTTACATCTCCCTTCCCCCATTAGACCGTCCCTGGTCTATAAATCAAAATTTTCTAAATTTCGTCAATTTCCCTAACCCACGGAAACACACTAAAAAGAACCTAAACAACTTTTTACTCTCTCTCTTTCTGGGCTATTTATGCCAAAGCCAGCCCCACCACTCAAACAGGATCGTCCCTGATCCTAACCAGCCCAAACCATCGCCGAAGCGCACGGGCAAATTGCCGGGGTATCCGCCGAAGCGCCCCTCTTGGCCACCAACCGCACTACTCTACCAAAATGCCGAGGCAAAATCAGCTCAATCTAGTGCGTTTCCGTGAGAAAACTAAAAACCCATAAAATCTGCCTAAGCTTAGCTCATTACAAAAGAATCTAAATCATTCGCAAAAAGATAAGAGCTAAGATCCAGGTCCCCAATAAAAATGAAATGAGTGAAGAAAGGAGAAGACAAAACGAAGTGTAAGGGTAGGGACAGCACATCAGCAGCCAACAGATCATTATCCGAGGTGGTACATCCGCAGGAACATGTGGGTGTCGAAGCAGCCACACAGCAAAGAGACATCACACCACAGCCAGAACAGTGCCGAAGCAGGAACACACGGGAACTCCGAAGAGCCAGAACAGAGCACGCAGAGCGGGAACGGAGATGTAGCTGAGCCAGTGCAAAGTTGGTTGCCGAAGCTGTGTTGAGAATGGACACCAGTGCAGATGGAAAAGGCAGGGCATAGAAATGGGCAACAGTGCACACCGCCCAACATGTAGTCGGACACCAGCGCAACAGAAGCGGCCGAAGCACATGGACACCACCTGAAAATGGGAAAGGGGTGTTAGGACTAGTTTGTTCATTGATATTGAAAAACAAACCATCAACCTTACCAACAATGGAGCGGAGTGGAGATCAGATGGGGCCAGAAGAGAAGGAAGGAAGGAGGGTGAGCTAAATAAAAAGCACTTATCTATGCTAAAAACCCAACACCCCAGTGAACCAACTGAACAGCAAAAGGACATTGGTGACGAAGTCCAAATCGGGGAGAAGGGAGGGTTAACTTAAACAGAAAAAAAAACCTAAGACCCCAAAACATCCCCAAAATAACCAAACCACCGAACCGAAAAACCAAACATACCGAGAAGGGGATGAGATGCGCAGACACAATGCCGAAGCCCCATACAACGGCACACAACCCGCTAACGCAGGCCAGAATACCAGCCAAGGCCGGTGCTCGCCCGGGAAATCACGCAGTCGGCCTCTTCATCAAGCTCTTCCTCAGTCCACGGTGCCACAACCGCTCTCACCACAGTCCTCACCCGGACGTCACCAGCTCTCCTTGCCGCATCAGCCGTCGGCACCACATAAGTGACGCCGTGCCAAGGAGTCCAACACTCTACCGGCAACTCTGCAACTTTCACTTCAACAAGCATCCCGAGCTCAAAGCGGCCTAGGCCCCCAATCCCTTCCACATCCTCTTTTCGGAAGCGCACATTCCGTCCATTGGTAAGCTCGACGTCTAGCCCACAGACGGCCCCTGTGCCTCCGGTCCGGCTGAATCCTACCACCATAGCCATCTCCGTCCACTCCTCCGCCGAAGCGGTCCTCTCCACTTGTGTTGCTCGCCAAGGTGAGTTCCAACGCTTCACATCGTTGCTCCAGTCACCGAAATGATCATCCGGCCAGACTCTCCCGAGTTCCTTCACCACCACCACGTCTCCAAGCCTAGCTCCGCCGAGGCGTTCATCCAGCCTCACGAGATCCGGCATCCCTGCATCCCGATTTGGAGACGGCAGTGCCGCCAAAACAGGAGCCGCATCCTGTTGTGCGACCATGTAGTTCGTATGGTCAACCGTAATCCGCTGGCCAGGCACGACGAATGGGAGCGCTGCATCTCTTCCCCACCACAGTGCCGAAGCAAAAACGACGAGGTAGAGAACTAAACGAAAACAAACACATTCTATTAATTCCATCAAGGACAATAAGACATACAAGTACCCACAACTCCCAAAAAGAAATGAACAAGAGAAAACAATGCTCTAATCTGCCGAAGCCCTACAATCAATCTCCCAACACCTATTTTCAGCCTATTGATGCCGAATTGGCCCATTCATCACCGCTCCACCTCTTCTGATATACTGCCAATCGGCCACTCTCACTCTAGTCAAACGTCTCATCCAGAGCTTAGTGTTCTGTTTCTTTCCCGGCAGCAGCTGATGGNGAAGCAGGAACACACGGGAACTCCGAAGAGCCAGAACAGAGCACGCAGAGCGGGAAAGGAGATGTAGCTGAGCCAGTGCAAAGTTGGTTGCCGAAGCTGTGTTGAGAATGGACACCAGTGCAGATGGAAAAGGCAGGGCATAGAAATGGGCAACAGTGCACACCGCCCAACATGTAGTCGGACACCAGCGCAACAGAAGCGGCCGAAGCACATGGACACCACCTGAAAATGGGAAAGGGGTGTTAGGACTAGTTTGTTCATTGATATTGAAAAACAAACCATCAACCTTACCAACAATGGAGCGGAGTGGAGATCAGATGGGGCCAGAAGAGAAGGAAGGAAGGAGGGTGAGCTAAATAAAAAGCACTTATCTATGCTAAAAACCCAACACCCCAGTGAACCAACTGAACAGCAAAAGGACATTGGTGACGAAGTCCAAATCGGGGAGAAGGGAGGGTTAACTTAAACAGAAAAAAAAACCTAAGACCCCAAAACATCCCCAAAATAACCAAACCACCGAACCGAAAAACCAAACATACCGAGAAGGGGATGAGATGCGCAGACACAATGCCGAAGCCCCATACAACGGCACACAACCCGCTAACGCAGGCCAGAATACCAGCCAAGGCCGGTGCTCGCCCGGGAAATCACGCAGTCGGCCTCTTCATCAAGCTCTTCCTCAGTCCACGGTGCCACAACCGCTCTCACCACAGTCCTCACCCGGACGTCACCAGCTCTCCTTGCCGCATCAGCCGTCGGCACCACATAAGTGACGCCGTGCCAAGGAGTCCAACACTCTACCGGCAACTCTGCAACTTTCACTTCAACAAGCATCCCGAGCTCAAAGCGGCCTAGGCCCCCAATCCCTTCCACATCCTCTTTTCGGAAGCGCACATTCCGTCCATTGGTAAGCTCGACGTCTAGCCCACAGACGGCCCCTGTGCCTCCGGTCCGGCTGAATCCTACCACCATAGCCATCTCCGTCCACTCCTCCGCCGAAGCGGTCCTCTCCACTTGTGTTGCTCGCCAAGGTGAGTTCCAACGCTTCACATCGTTGCTCCAGTCACCGAAATGATCATCCGGCCAGACTCTCCCGAGTTCCTTCACCACCACCACGTCTCCAAGCCTAGCTCCGCCGAGGCGTTCATCCAGCCTCACGAGATCCGGCATCCCTGCATCCCGATTTGGAGACGGCAGTGCCGCCAAAACAGGAGCCGCATCCTGTTGTGCGACCATGTAGTTCGTATGGTCAACCGTAATCCGCTGGCCAGGCACGACGAATGGGAGCGCTGCAGTCATCTCTTCCCCACCACAGTGCCGAAGCAAAAACGACGAGGTAGAGAACTAAACGAAAACAAACACATTCTATTAATTCCATCAAGGACAATAAGACATACAAGTACCCACAACTCCCAAAAAGAAATGAACAAGAGAAAACAATGCTCTAATCTGCCGAAGCCCTACAATCAATCTCCCAACACCTATTTTCAGCCTATTGATGCCGAATTGGCCCATTCATCACCGCTCCACCTCTTCTGATATACTGCCAATCGGCCACTCTCACTCTAGTCAAACGTCTCATCCAGAGCTTAGTGTTCTGTTTCTTTCCCGGCAGCAGCTGATGGAAAACTTCAATCTTCCTTTCCCTAGGACAAAAACGCACGGCGCCATACAATTCAAGAAAATCCATCCCAAACACACCGCCAAAATCCCCCACTAAGGCAACGTCCTCTGCTACCAAAACGCGCAATTCCCGCTCCACGGCACCGAAGTCCACATTGACAACCATTTCCCCGAATACCCGAATCGTGCTGCCTAAGCAAGTGAATTCCAGCTGCCTTTCCCATCGCTCAGCTTGCCAAGGCAACTTCAGCTCCTTTGCTTTACCCAAAAAGATGACCGAAAACGGAACAGTCGTCGCAAAGACAATTTTGGCGAGCTGTCCATTTAGACCAACGGCAGTCCACGGAGTTTGAACTTTCGTCCACGCAATTTCACTCTTAGCTAACTTAATAAACAATGGCACATCTCTTTCCGAAACACCCTCGCCTATAGGAAGAACTGTGGAAACCGTTTGACTTGCCGAAGCAGCTCCCTTAGCCGGGCACTCCCAATCCGAATGACCTAAGTCCTCACATCCCCAACAAAAGCCCGCATCCAGCGCCTCATGACAATATTGCACTAGATGGCCGCCCCTGCAAGCACGACATGTTGGACGTGCAGTATTTGCATTCACTCTCTCGAAACTTAGCCGGCCCCCCTCATTCTCAATTCCTCGTTGCCGATTACAAAATTCCAGCTCTAACAATTCATCTGACTCCCTAGCCTTCTCATCTACCAGCCGATGCCACTGATCGTTGCCTCCTCGTGGTTCCATGCGCACGACATCCTTATACAGCTCAAAAATATTCGAATTGACCATCCATCTACCTTCGAACCGACCTAAGTCACAATCAACCAACTTCGCAGACATCCTGCCAAAATAAGAGGACTCCACTAACAGAGGAAAGACCCTGATGCAACAAAACCTCGCCGAAAACAACAAGTCCAACGTGTGATGGAACACGCAGCCACCAGTACACTGCAATGCACCTGACGTAATGACCCAAATCAATAACTAAAACTAAAACCATTGAAATGCCGAAGCCTAGCAAAACCCACAAAATCGCTCAAAAAAAAAATTGCTCAAAAACAAAGTAATAACTCTACGAACAGTGCCCCATATTCCCACATCTACTGCAGATAAGTGCCTTCTTTTTATACACAATCAATTGAGTTCCTATATCCCCTTCACTTTTCCTTCTTTTCATGCTCTCCTTCAAGACATATTTCTTCTCACTTTCTTCCCCAAATTGCTTACTGATCCCCTCCAGAACACTTCTTGCCGAAGCCCTCTCATTATCCTTCAATCTCTCCACTAATTCTCCCGTGACCTGCCCAAAGTAACCCATTAAAATTGTTTTCTTCCTCGCTTCTTCTAGCCCTTTTGTCCTATCTAAAAAAAAATCCCTCGACCANTCTCATCTACCAGCCGATGCCACTGATCGTTGCCTCCTCGTGGTTCCATGCGCACGACATCCTTATACAGCTCAAAAATATTCGAATTGACCATCCATCTACCTTCGAACCGACCTAAGTCACAATCAACCAACTTCGCAGACATCCTGCCAAAATAAGAGGACTCCACTAACAGAGGAAAGACCCTGATGCAACAAAACCTCGCCGAAAACAACAAGTCCAACGTGTGATGGAACACGCAGCCACCAGTACACTGCAATGCACCTGACGTAATGACCCAAATCAATAACTAAAACTAAAACCATTGAAATGCCGAAGCCTAGCAAAACCCACAAAATCGCTCAAAAAAAAAAATTGCTCAAAAACAAAGTAATAACTCTACGAACAGTGCCCCATATTCCCACATCTACTGCAGATAAGTGCCTTCTTTTTATACACAATCAATTGAGTTCCTATATCCCCTTCACTTTTCCTTCTTTTCATGCTCTCCTTCAAGACATATTTCTTCTCACTTTCTTCCCCAAATTGCTTACTGATCCCCTCCAGAACACTTCTTGCCGAAGCCCTCTCATTATCCTTCAATCTCTCCACTAATTCTCCCGTGACCTGCCCAAAGTAACCCATTAAAATTGTTTTCTTCCTCGCTTCTTCTAGCCCTTTTGTCCTATCTAAAAAAAAATCCCTCGACCACTCATCTANGACGTGCAGTATTTGCATTCACTCTCTCGAAACTTAGCCGGCCCCCCTCATTCTCAATTCCTCGTTGCCGATTACAAAATTCCAGCTCTAACAATTCATCTGACTCCCTAGCCTTCTCATCTACCAGCCGATGCCACTGATCGTTGCCTCCTCGTGGTTCCATGCGCACGACATCCTTATACAGCTCAAAAATATTCGAATTGACCATCCATCTACCTTCGAACCGACCTAAGTCACAATCAACCAACTTCGCAGACATCCTGCCAAAATAAGAGGACTCCACTAACAGAGGAAAGACCCTGATGCAACAAAACCTCGCCGAAAACAACAAGTCCAACGTGTGATGGAACACGCAGCCACCAGTACACTGCAATGCACCTGACGTAATGACCCAAATCAATAACTAAAACTAAAACCATTGAAATGCCGAAGCCTAGCAAAACCCACAAAATCGCTCAAAAAAAAATTGCTCAAAAACAAAGTAATAACTCTACGAACAGTGCCCCATATTCCCACATCTACTGCAGATAAGTGCCTTCTTTTTATACACAATCAATTGAGTTCCTATATCCCCTTCACTTTTCCTTCTTTTCATGCTCTCCTTCAAGACATATTTCTTCTCACTTTCTTCCCCAAATTGCTTACTGATCCCCTCCAGAACACTTCTTGCCGAAGCCCTCTCATTATCCTTCAATCTCTCCACTAATTCTCCCGTGACCTGCCCAAAGTAACCCATTAAAATTGTTTTCTTCCTCGCTTCTTCTAGCCCTTTTGTCCTATCTAAAAAAAAATCCCTCGACCACTCATCTATAATCTTTTTAAGTATCATATCGATACTATATAATTCGCCGAAGCCATCTTCCTCCCTCCAAATGACCCCACTCAAAATCCCAAACTCACAACAACCAAAGATGCCGAACCCGTCACACAGAACACTGCCGAAGCCTAGAGCGTAGAGCCAAACGTCGACCACAAAATCTGGAAAAAAACTTAATAAGATGGGGAAAAATTGGTTAGAGTCAAGAATGATCTAAATATATAACAGAAATCCCAAAAAAATCCGCGCCAATTTGAAAATCAGTTGCCCAGTAAATCCCCATACCTTACGAAAGAGAGAAGAGGGAAAAAATAAATCCTAAATTTAAAAAGGAGAAAAGAGAAAAACCCAATCCTACATCAATTGCACACAATTGGCTTTCCAAAAACATAGCGACCCCTTAGCTACAAAAGGATTTTGTGAAACAGACTTTTTTTTTTAAAGGCCTAGGCCAACAAAGAACCCCCCACTAAACTAAAAATTTGGCCAATCCAAAAGCATAAGACGTCAAAATAAGTAGAAATCTAAAAATGTAAAATCTGAAAAACCTTTTAGACCAAAAACTCGACCCAACAAAAACTAAAAACAAATTCTTGCAAAAAACTAAATATAAAGGGTGTCTTTAACAACTTAACGCTGCCGCAGTAGAAAAAAAATAAAATTCTAGCCTACATTAGACACATTATTGGGACAAGAATCTTCAAATAAGCACTGGTTTATATTTTCTCTACTAGGACATTAGCAATCACCCAAAGTAGAGTTCCAAAAGAACTTTTTTTAACATGTTTCTGTTTGGTAAAAACAACAATTTACATTCTTAAAAATGCCTAGGCAAAAAAAATTCTACTCTAACCCGAAAGAAAACTGCATGCTCACGTTAGTTCCCATTCCCTTCCTATCTAGTAAAAATATTGTCAGAGACCAAAACAAAAAAACCAAAAAAAAAAAATTCACGGCCACGGAAAGATTAAGAGAAAACAAAAAGATTGAAATAACGGATAATAGATGCGTGAACTACTGCACTTAAAAGAGGTAAACTAATTTTAGACATCCATTGAAATGAGAAGAGAAAAAAAATAGGCCAAGGAAAATAATGTCAGATCGAAGAACAAGAAGGAGAAGGGCACATGATACTATCAAAGAAATCTTTTCCCGTCAGGAGAGGCATGCCATGTAAGACAAAAATATGTCCATGCCAGACTGAGTTGAGAAAAAAAAATTTATCGACACGAATACTTAAAGGCGAAAAATTTTAGAGGCGAAAGAAAAAAAAATGTGAGGCGAAAAAATGATGTATTATTTCGAGTAAAAGATCGAGAAAAAAGGAAGAAAAAAAAAAGGTTAGAGGATAAAGGGAAATTTTTAGTTTCTGAAACTTTTCTAACATTAATCAAATGCTCTAAATATGCCATTTTCTATTCTTATTTTACTCAAATGGAGAACACGAAAGAGAAAAAAATGTGTTGGTGTTTCAAAGACACCCTTCGCCGATTCAATTCAAAAATAAACCATGCAGTGAAATCAGCGCAAAAACCCATTAAAAATTAGATTCTTTTTCTCCCATTTATTCACTTTTAAAGTACTATTTTACAATAAGGACTCGCTTCAAAAGAAAAATCATTAGAAAAGGAGGCATTACAAACGAGGGATTGTTTTAATTCNATTGTTTTCTTCCTCGCTTCTTCTAGCCCTTTTGTCCTATCTAAAAAAAAATCCCTCGACCACTCATCTATAATCTTTTTAAGTATCATATCGATACTATATAATTCGCCGAAGCCATCTTCCTCCCTCCAAATGACCCCACTCAAAATCCCAAACTCACAACAACCAAAGATGCCGAACCCGTCACACAGAACACTGCCGAAGCCTAGAGCGTAGAGCCAAACGTCGACCACAAAATCTGGAAAAAAACTTAATAAGATGGGGAAAAATTGGTTAGAGTCAAGAATGATCTAAATATATAACAGAAATCCCAAAAAAATCCGCGCCAATTTGAAAATCAGTTGCCCAGTAAATCCCCATACCTTACGAAAGAGAGAAGAGGGAAAAAATAAATCCTAAATTTAAAAAGGAGAAAAGAGAAAAACCCAATCCTACATCAATTGCACACAATTGGCTTTCCAAAAACATAGCGACCCCTTAGCTACAAAAGGATTTTGTGAAACAGACTTTTTTTTTAAAGGCCTAGGCCAACAAAGAACCCCCCACTAAACTAAAAATTTGGCCAATCCAAAAGCATAAGACGTCAAAATAAGTAGAAATCTAAAAATGTAAAATCTGAAAAACCTTTTAGACCAAAAACTCGACCCAACAAAAACTAAAAACAAATTCTTGCAAAAAACTAAATATAAAGGGTGTCTTTAACAACTTAACGCTGCCGCAGTAGAAAAAAAATAAAATTCTAGCCTACATTAGACACATTATTGGGACAAGAATCTTCAAATAAGCACTGGTTTATATTTTCTCTACTAGGACATTAGCAATCACCCAAAGTAGAGTTCCAAAAGAACTTTTTTTTTAACATGTTTCTGTTTGGTAAAAACAACAATTTACATTCTTAAAAATGCCTAGGCAAAAAAAATTCTACTCTAACCCGAAAGAAAACTGCATGCTCACGTTAGTTCCCATTCCCTTCCTATCTAGTAAAAATATTGTCAGAGACCAAAACAAAAAAACCAAAAAAAAAAAATTCACGGCCACGGAAAGATTAAGAGAAAACAAAAAGATTGAAATAACGGATAATAGATGCGTGAACTACTGCACTTAAAAGAGGTAAACTAATTTTAGACATCCATTGAAATGAGAAGAGAAAAAAAATAGGCCAAGGAAAATAATGTCAGATCGAAGAACAAGAAGGAGAAGGGCACATGATACTATCAAAGAAATCTTTTCCCGTCAGGAGAGGCATGCCATGTAAGACAAAAATATGTCCATGCCAGACTGAGTTGAGAAAAAAAAATTTATCGACACGAATACTTAAAGGCGAAAAATTTTAGAGGCGAAAGAAAAAAAAATGTGAGGCGAAAAAATGATGTATTATTTCGAGTAAAAGATCGAGAAAAAAGGAAGAAAAAAAAAAGGTTAGAGGATAAAGGGAAATTTTTAGTTTCTGAAACTTTTCTAACATTAATCAAATGCTCTAAATATGCCATTTTCTATTCTTATTTTACTCAAATGGAGAACACGAAAGAGAAAAAAATGTGTTGGTGTTTCAAAGACACCCTTCGCCGATTCAATTCAAAAATAAACCATYCAGTGAAATCAGCGCAAAAACCCATTAAAAATTAGATTCTTTTTCTCCCATTTATTCACTTTTAAAGTACTATTTTACAATAAGGACTCGCTTCAAAAGAAAAATCATTAGAAAAGGAGGCATTACAAACGAGGGATTGTTTTAATTCTATGGCCCATCGGAGAGAAGAAAGGGACAGAGAAAGTAATTTTCCCTTCTGCCAAAGCCAAAAACCGAGCAAATCCGTAGAGGTCTTAAAGAGAGTCCAAAAATGTGAGATTGAAACATAACAAAAATATACAAAAATAACCCATATAATGCCGAAGCATGTAATTAACTCCAAAGTTTTAAGGTCCAGCCCAGCTAAAGCTTACAAAAAAATTCACCTTAATAGTTATTTTTCTGTATTAATTCTTAAATCCATCAAACAAAAATCTCATACTTGTAATGGAACAAAAACCGAAATCTTGTTTTAAAAAAATACTCTACAGGTCAGTCCCTAAAAATATAGTTCTTTGTTTGTATTGTCAGATAACAGTATATTTCTACCCTAGCATGCTTCCGCTCATTATTACGACAGGCAAAAACACAAAAATAAATTGAAAGCTTGTACTATTTTCGCTGATTATACCGGTCGCGGCCCCTTAAATTGACCATTAGTAGTGGTGATACATAAAGAAAAAGGAAAAAAGGCGAAGAAAAGAAAAAAAAATCGAGCTTCTAAATGAATAATACAAAAAAATCACAGTGTACTAATCGAACGAACCTTGATGGAATACTGCAGACTTTTAGAGATAGAAAGGTAGTATTAGTACCAGAGCATAAGATTGCACCTTACTGGATGTTAGATATAAAAATTAGTGCTGTTCGAGAGTCGGACTCGGGCCGAGCCTCGCTTTTTTTTTTAGTCTCGGGAGAATTTGGGTCTCGAATACCACTAAAATGAGAAAGAGAATGATCAAAGGTCAGACAAATGCATACACAAAAAAAAAATCCCTCCATACTATCCTAATAAAACAAATTTCAGACTCTTAGATTTAGCGATTGTCTTTCTTCTCTTTTAATTTTTCTTTTTTTTTTGCTTAAAAAGCTCATAAAGACAGATGTGCTGAAAGAAAATAACAGTATGTTTCATAAAAATGCCGAAGCTTGAATTCGGGTTGAGAAGAAGAGGAACACAGAACTATTAAATAAATAAAAATCTAAGTTAGATGCTACCAAGTTATCAAATGGAGCCAAAAATAATTTATCGCATTACGCACACAACTACCAGTTCAGAATTATTTTAGAAAAATTCTAGGCACGTGAAAGATGCGTTTTTCATCGTTGAACATCATAGAGTTGAATATCATAAAACGCCGAGGCGAAAAAGCGGAAAAAGGAAGGAGAATATACGTTTTAGACCTCATAATTTATTTATTGGTAAGCCTTTATAAAGTAAACCAATAGTGTCCAAGCAGAGAAAAACACACCAATAAGATCAACAAGAAAAAATAGAAAAAAAACCCAAATCCCAAACTGTGCATAAGGATTCTGGACTTTTATAATTACGCAAAAATTTAGAGAAAAAAAATGACTAAAATGGCTAGATTAACAAGAATAACATAAGTCCGAAAACGATTTGGCTGAAATGTAGTGATTTCCTAAATTGGGAGAAAATAAGAATTTTACCAAAAAGGGTACAATGCCAAAAAGGAAATTGGGCGCTAATTGAATTGCTTCGAAGTTATCCATTGAAAATTAATAAAATCGATCAACTATTTATAAACGAGACAAGTAAGAGAGCAGTGAAGTACCGAAGCAAATTGAACAGTTCCAGAAAATGACAGGAGGGTTAACGGAGGACAATGGGAAAACCCCGAAAATTAAGAGGAAAACTGATCAATTTTTAAAAAGAACTGGGTCTAAAAGTTCACATTTTTCTTAGGCGGCACTTAGAAATATGGTGCATTTTCTCCATAAACTGCAAAAAAAAANAAAAAAAAATGTCCCTTTTTGAAATAGAATTATCCTAAGGACCTATAGACACCCCCCTAAAAGAATTTAGGTTAAGCCTTGGACATATGTACCCAGTAAGCCAAAATTCTGGACCCGCCCCTGCCAGAGGCGAAAAATTTCATCCCCCGCTCGAAAACCAAAATTACCAACGAGTGCACTACCATAAGAGAGAAAGTCCAAAGTACTTTTTCTAGTGACAAAAGATAAGAAAAAAAAATATCCCCAAAAATATTCCATGAGAAATTTCAAGATAGGCAAATATAATCAGAGAATTGCCAAAGCATTAACTATCATAATCATGAAATTGGGAATGGAAGACAAAAAAAAAATCAATCAGTTTAAGATAACATAGCAAACATCCATCTTTAATTTATAATTGAGCTGCCTATTTTTTTGCTCATTTTCGGAATTAAAATCCGCGTCAGAAGAATGTGGGAATCCCTATGAGTTATACTTTTTCGAAGTGATTTTTAGTTTGCATTAAATCCCCACGCGATCATACAGAATAAACAATTTGGAAAGAAATTATTTTGAGAAAGTGGACGCACCACATCTAGGCCAGGAAAACATGCCCATTATAAAAAAAAATAAGGCGAGGAAAAGGAAAAGGAGGCGTCCAGCGCCCTCAAGCAATCGCTTCGAAACATTCTGACTCCAGAAAAGGAAAGCCAGAAAAATGAGATAATAAAAAAAAATCTTTGGCTACAAACGTTCTCCCCAGTGGCAATTTTAAGGGGAGACAAGGGAAGGAAAAAAAAATCAAAAAGGAAGGAGAGAGAAAAAAAATTGACTAATTTTATTAAGAAAAGGCTAAATCTCAAAATTTTCGGACCCTCACAAATTGCTAAAGTTGGAGAAAATTCTGTTTCTAGAACCATTCCTCAAAATGTTTTTTTTTATATAAATTTTACGAGTAAAAGAAAGAGAGAGAAAGAAAAAAGTACACGCCCCTTCGAGCCGATTTTTGAACAAAAATACACCATTAAAATGAATATTTCAGAATTTCTGCCAGCACGCTTGTCGCTTTCAAGCCCCTGGACATGAGTACCACCCCCGCTGTAATCCTAGAACCGCCCCTGATTCTCCCAACACCAAATTTATATCGACTGATCTGATAAATGCCTAGGCTTAATTGAATTTTTGCTCACAAAAAGGTTCAGACTGAGTAATTTTCTTTGTATCTATAAGAACCTTCTCTGACTGAAATTGCAGTCTGCTAGTGTTGCTCACCGCCTTTCCCTTTTCCCGCCATAACAGGTGCTTCGTATTATTTTCTCTGATTTTTATTGATACCAGGGAAAAAAAATTCCTCGATCTGCATTCTAAGAGCGCGATATATTTACTTGGCACAGGCGCTTCCTATTTCATTATCGCATTGGAACTCGCTTATCAGAATCAGGTATGGAGTCGATCTTCGATTTTTGATCATTTTGCACCGAAATTTCAATTTATCATTTTAGATTTTATTGATCCATAGAAATTATTATCTTTTTGACCATCGACTCCATCCTGAATAAGAGGTGCAGAATGCTGCTTTTCTTTCATTTGGGCTTTATATTTCACCGCAGGAATAAAATACAATATTTAATCGATCAGACAATAGAATGGAAGCATGCTCACGACTCACTTCTCGAAAAACATGACGAACTGCCCAACAACTTGGCCTTTGCCCAACTTTCTAAGCCATAATTCCAAAAATAAAAATTCACTTTCGACTCTACTGCACTTTTCATAATCAAAACTTTTTTTTAAGGGATTCAATTTTCTGAAGGGCGATAGTGGCCCCTTTTGGGACAACTGCAAATTTTCAAAAAAAAAAATCCTAATTTTAAATATTGGCATGATCTTGCTAGAAAATTTTGCTTCATTTTCAACTGAACAAAAATCAAAAACATGGCTAAGTCATGATAACATTTTTTTTTAAAAAAAAATGGCAAAAGACCGCAAATTCTCAAAAAAATGGCACTCGTCATGTTTCCAGAGTAATTCGTGAGTCCTAAATGAGAGTGGCATAATTATAATTTTATCCTAAAGATTAAAAAAACAGAAAACAAAAACCTGCCTAAGCAATAAAATTTCTTAAGAGAGTCTGAGAAAAAAAAAATTCCAAATTTTCTCCGGCGACTCCTATCAGGACTGCCGGTTTCTCCCAATACACCAGACTTTTTCATGTCTAGATTTCTTAAGAAAAAGAACTAAAATCGCAAAATTTTCTGCGGATGTTCGGAAGACTGAAGTATTTTTCCTTTTTTGTTGTCAGAGACCTCCCCCAAAATGATATCCCACCGAAAAATTTTGGTGAGCTTCTTTTTTTAGTGGTAGGCAATTTGTGAGATGTCGGGGCACTTTGCCCATTTATGATTGTCTTAATGCAATATGCTTTCGCGTCCTAAAATTGGAGCGATGAATTAAATTTTTGAATTCTCTGGCTCTATGCCGCTTATATTCTCTGTTTTTTTTTTGCGACGATTATAAAAATCTGGTCCCTACTCGTTACAAAAATTGATTTAGCTGGAACTTATTAATGAGAGAAAAAAAATTCTATTAGAGGTCTATTACGTTTCTAAATTCAAAAGTAAATCCTTTGGAGAATTTCCGAAAAGAATCATATCACTTTGAAAAATCAAAAAAATTAATCAGGTAGTTGCCGAGGCTTAGGAATGAGCTGAAAATTCCAATCCCTTAAAAGAATTTCTCTCACAGTTAGAAGTTAAATTTTTGATTTGAGAAATATGGGGATCCGGACGCTTCTCTAAAGAAAGAAAAAAAAATTTTTTTTTTTT